>VZTO01020699.1:2543-33590 GCA_013400615.1 Syrrhaptes paradoxus
ATACATCACCTACTTTTTACCTTATGAATAATAACATTGTTAATTTAATAAAATATTTCTAAGAATTCTTTCTTTTAACATAAACAATCTTTGTTTTTTTCACTACCTATACATAAATTGCTATAATGGGAGACGCATGTTAATAGTCCAACACTACCGTGAAAAGCTGTTTAGCTGCATGCCAGCTTCATATGAACCATTATCCCAAGTGGTTCGGACATCTCTACATCCTTCCTATATTAAACTATATGAAGCAGTTACAGTACCGTATAAACATCCAACTGCAAGTCCGAAGGTAACCACTGCGGCTGTGGGACTGAGCAGTAGAGGGCAGCATAGACTAGGAGTAACTGCAGCTTCACACGGTCCAGTGGATACCGTGGCTTTTGTAGGAGTTGAAGAGAGGGGTCTTTAAAACTAAATGCATGCTGATCTCTCTTACGTGTGATGCCCCGTATATTTGAAACCACAGGAAGTTGTTACCAGCCCTTCATCAAAGAGTCTCCCCAGCCTCTGTCACGACCAGTCTGTGCTATATTCCTTTTCCAAGGTGACCTCACCTGGCATTGCAGCTGATGTTTGCGCTGCAAGGATTGCAGCAGGTACTTCATAGATTCTCAGGTCACCTTCCTTTCCACCCCCAGCCTTCCCCCCTACTTTCCGTCTGATCTTAATCTTTAGGCAAAAATACTTTAGGCAGGATTTACTGGGATAAAAGCTGAAAATTTATTTTCTTGTTTAAAAGGTCAGGAAAAACATGGAGTTGAATTTTAAAAAGCATGTTTATCTGGTGATAGTCTAGCGCAGTTGCATTTTTTTATGTGATCTTTCCTTCTGTTCCTTCAAGTCTTTCAACAGACTAAAGACACACAGTCTGGAAAATGTTCCCTCTGGAACAGCATTAAAATCTTACCTCAGTGGCTGTATCCTCCTCCTATCTCCTGTCCAACATCTTTGCTTTGACTATCTGGGCCTGATTTTGCCTACCTTTTGTTTTGTCCTTTGTAATGTTTTTGGCTCAGAACACAGTCTGTGTCCTACAGCCTTCAACTCTTTTCTTCCCACTCCATCTGGCTGGTTTCAGTCACTTGCAGCTTTCCCCTTATAATATTTTTCTTTCCCTTCTAAAATCAAAGTAAACACAGGTTTTAAGTCAGTATTATTTCTAAAAAAATATTTCTGCAGACCTGTATCCTAAACTTTGTTCTTCTATTGTTATGTTCTGTACACTTACATGCGCAAGCGCGCACTCATACAATGAAAGGGCTCAACATAAACATTTTCCTGGCATTACAGGATGAAAGCAATCTCACAGTGACCACTTATTTTCTGTGAATTTAGTTATGTTCAGAAACCATAGAAACAGACAGAAAAAAATATTTTTACATTAATATATCAATTGGAAGCCTTTGTCATGAAGCAGAACCATATTGCACTAGAACCTTTAAAACCACAGGTAAAGACAACAATCTCCCACTCCCAAAAGAACCCCCAAAACTTCTCATGAAAGCATAACACAAGGAACTGGGTGAATCATTTATTTGCATTTTTGTAAGGTGTGGATAGCTACATGCAGTACATATAAACAGGTCTCTGCTCTGAACCTCATACACTCTAAATAAACACAGAATACAAGAAGATCCTGAGGCATAAAGAAACAGCATAAAAGAAGTTAGCAACACAGGAATAGAAAAAAGCTCTCTCTGCTCCAAGACTAGTGTTCACTAAGGCTGCCTATTTCTTTGAACATTCCACAATTTTGTCTTTTTAGATATAATTAAAAGCAGTGACCTTTAGCAGTCACTATTAATGGCTGTGGTACATGGCGCAGGCAAAAGCCTTCCCTTTTGCTTGTTATTTTGTCCTGTACCCACTACCACAGTGCACATTCAGGTGTGAATTAAAAGCAAATTTCAATTCCGTCAGTGTGAGATATTTAGCAAAATTGTTCCAGACACTTGAACTGTTAACCAGTCATAATTGACTCTAATTATTCTGCAAAATTTTTATTCCTTTATCAACACTTATTCATTTAATAACCCTAATACAGATATATAGAATTGTATTTTTAAGAAAGCAAGCCCACACAGCCAAAAATGCAAGCCCAAAACTTTCTGTAAACAGGTCTCAGACGTACTAAGTCTTTATGTTTTCCTTTAAAAAAATCAATGATTGATTAAATTGATAAAAGATTCTTTTTTAAAAAATGAGCTACAAAACACACATACAAAAAAACCCAGTCTTTTTATTCTGATTTCTTAGGAGGAAGGAATTCGGTGTCAAGGCAACAAAAGTACCCACAGACACATTTAAAGCAAGGATTCACCACTTATTCTTAGTTTCATGATGAAAAGAGGAAAGCTTGTCTGAAAATGGAGCATTAAATCACTTTTGCTGCAAAGGTCTGGAAAAATTTTGCCTTTCGGTAGGAGTAAGAGTGATCAGTTGCATATGTATATGCATGGATGTCTGTATGTACACATATAAGGGAAAAGTGCAAAAGAAGTCTGCCACCCTCCTTTCCCTTGCAGCACTGCTCTGCAGTGATCCACACTCTCTTGCAGGACATACGGTTAATCTGCAGAACCCTGTTAAATAATAAATGCACAGCACTGGCAATCCAAAATTTGCCGAGAAGAGTACACACTGGTTTGTGTAAAGAGTGGAAGACTGGCAGAACTTTGTTGATTCAAATTATTTGGGAGCTACTGGTTTCAGGACGAAAAGGCCATGCTGAAAAAGTTTATAGAGTTCAGGTAGAGAGGTGGCAGTAAGAGTGTAAATAGTCACCATGGGTATGAAGATTTCACCATGGGTATGACGAAGTTCCTGAAACACAGATGGTGAACCTGCTGTCATATGGAGGCTTCACTGCCTCCCTCAGATCCCAAGGAACTGCCTCAAGCACAGCCCAGCTACCCATTTCAGCCGCTGCCCGTGAGTAAAGCTAAATGTAGCTTACTTACCAGTCATCACCTGAAGAAAAGAGGCCTTCTATTATCCCAAGGATGTTTGAACAGATGACATGGATAATACCGCCAAAATTTTCTGGGTGAGCTAGCATTTTGCTAAGGGAAGGGTTCTGAGGAAGCACTACACACACTTCCTTTCCCTTCTCCCCCATATTATGCCTTGATCTGAGTTTTAGTGAGTACTGATGTTTCTCTGAGGGTCAGTTACCTTTAGGAATCAGGATCCTGAGGACACTATCTAGAAGTGGCAGACCTTGGGATCCTGGACTCTTTTGTTAGTGATAAAACCTGAGGGTGCAGATGTAAATGGCCCTGAGTAAGCAATATCCTTTTCCTGTCACTGCGTAAGAAGAATACCCAGCTGGAAATTTAAGCCAGGCGTCCATTTCTCTTAGATCACATCGGACGTTCAAAATGGCCTGGAATCTCAGCCAAAGCTGAGACACTCTCACAAAGATGAGACTGCAAAGCATGGAAAGAGGAAAAGCTAAAATCCAAGGAAGATAAAAGACAGCTAAGAGGCTCCACTTCCAGCTTAAATTATTCCACTTACATACCATCCTTTCAGCATTACACTTTAGAAAATTAGCACCATCTAAACCTTGATAATAGAAGGACAATCAAACAGCACTGTAGATGCTATTACAAGGTCTTCACGGAGTGATAAATACACCCAAGAGCTATCTGTCTGGCAGTTTGGACTGCGAACACAAGTATTTCCAACCAACATACATACAACAAAGAAATACTGTAGATCGCAGAATATGTCCCTGAGGAATATCAAATGACACTGAAGACACCAGAGATCAAAACAATATATTTTACAAAATAAGAAAAAGAGTACAAGTATAGCCAATGGTCAAAAGAGTCAAATGCCACACAAAAGTTCAAAAGCAGCAGGCAAAGGTAGTAATAACCCTGCTGTGTACAAATCCACATACACATTGTCTGGATAGCCTTCAGAGAAAGAGAACATTAAAACTCAAAATGATAGCTATAGTTTATCTACAGAGCTGTTTGCACTAACCTTTGACTGCAATGGCAGTGTAAAGGAAAAGTTCTTGATCGTCAGTGGACATTACTTTTGCTGCTATAGTTCCCTCTTACAGCAGACACTTTTCTTAAAAGATAAAAATATTTCCCACATTCATTCGAGTAACAAAGTAGATGAGATAATCTGTTAACCTGTTAAGACAATTAGGAGGAAAAAAATGAAAAAAAAAATCATGGAAAAGAAAAATCAGGACAAGATTTTTGATGTAATCAAACCCCATTATTATTTTGCCAGTTACTCCTCTTTCTCTATCCTTCATCTGTGCACTGTCTTCTTAGCTTATAAAATCTTTACCAACGGAATTTTTTTTTCATACTTGTCAAAAATGCTGGTACATATTCTGGACTGAGTGTAATAGATAAACATCAATTTTATGAAGGTCTTGAGATGCACCAAAACATCTGAAATTTTCAAACAACCAGCTGGCAAATATAAGAAATTTCCAACAAAGCAGAGTTTGTAAAATTCAAGTTTAAATACATTATATTATTAACATTTTATTAAGAGATCTAAATATGGTGAGCAGTAGTGAAAACAGTAGTTCTGAAGCATGACTGTGGAAACCTACAACATTGAGTTAAACTCTGCTTACAGTGTCCGGTTTTGGTCAGGGACTGCAAATGCATCTCAAGACCTTNGTGATAAATACATCCAAGAGCTATCTGTCTGGCAGTTTGGACTGTGAACACAAGTATTTCCAACCAACATACATACAACAAAGAAATACTGTAGATCGCAGAATATGTCCCTGAGGAATATCAAATGACACTGAAGACACCAGAGATCAAAACAATATATTTTACAAAATAAGAAAAAGAGTACAAGTATAGCCAATGGTCAAAAGAGTCAAATGCCACACAAAAGTTCAAAAGCAGCAGGCAAAGGTAGTAATAACCCTGCTGTGTACAAATCCACATACACATTGTCTGGATAGCCTTCAGAGAAAGAGAACATTAAAACTCAAAATGATAGCTATAGTTTATCTACAGAGCTGTTTGCACTAACCTTTGACTGCAATGGCAGTGTAAAGGAAAAGTTCTTGATCGTCAGTGGACATTACTTTTGCTGCTATAGTTCCCTCTTACAGCAGACACTTTTCTTAAAAGATAAAAATATTTCCCACATTCATTCGAGTAACAAAGTAGATGAGATAATCTGTTAACCTGTTAAGACAATTAGGAGGAAAAAAATGAAAAAAAAAATCATGGAAAAGAAAAATCAGGACAAGATTTTTGATGTAATCAAACCCCATTATTATTTTGCCAGTTACTCCTCTTTCTCTATCCTTCATCTGTGCACTGTCTTCTTAGCTTATAAAATCTTTACCAACAGAATTTTTTTTTCATACTTGTCAAAAATGCTGGTACATATTCTGGACTGAGTGTAATAGATAAACATCAATTTTATGAAGGTCTTGAGATGCACCAAAACATCTGAAATTTTCAAACAACCAGCTGGCAAATATAAGAAATTTCCAACAAAGCAGAGTTTGTAAAATTCAAGTTTAAATACATTATATTATTAACATTTTATTAAGAGATCTAAATATGGTGAGCAGTAGTGAAAACAGTAGTTCTGAAGCATGACTGTGGAAACCTACAACATTGAGTTAAACTCTGCTTACAGTGTCCGGTTTTGGTCAGGGACTGCAAATGCATCTTTATTATAGAGACTGACATTATGTCATTAAACTCTTTTGGGAGTCTGAATTTTGCCCAACATTGGAACAAACTAAGACTTTTCAAAGCGTTCTAGGCAATCACACATCAGACAGAGAAATGAATCTGTGGGTAGCTGATCGCCCAACAGACTCGTCACACGCATTCGGCCAGAGAGAGCCTGAGTCTGCATCCTGGCACCTCCAGGATGTGGGACCAGATTTAAGACTCTGTTCCAAACTGTATGAAACAGAGAGATGACTCTGAATCTCTCACATCTGAGCAGTGATAGTGTCTCTCCACCAGACAATCTGCCCAGAACATGAGAAATCCTTGTCATAGAAATTTTTTTTTGAGGGGGGAAGTTTTTATAGGAAAGGTTAAGTTTTGGCAATTTACCATTTTTGTGAGAAAATGACCACTTAAAAATTAAACCCCAAAAGGCAGAATAAAACTATTCCATGGATACTGTCTAATTTAATATATGGCAAAATTTTGATGAAATGCTAAGAACAATGCTAGCACTGAACACAGTATTTAAATTTATGGCAAAAAGAAATAACAGATGGAACAGAGATATATGCAGAGCTCTTACATTCATATATTCATCTACTTATGAATATATTAGCATCTGAGTCACAAATAAAACATATTGAAATAGTCACAGCAACATTATCTACCAAAAAATTCAATTGTGAAATTTTAACATGCTACTATTTATAAACGTAAGCTCATTTAAAGACTGTGGGGTTTTTTGAAAATTATTGATTCTTCCTGTGCAATTACAAAAAAAAAAAAAAGACACTTCTGGTTAGCAGATTCAGTCCTGCACCACTGCCATCAATAGGACTCCTGCCATCAACTTCAATGGGAAAAGAATTATACCCTGTGTTATCTTTCAGCAATTACACTGACATTATCAGTGATTTACTGAGTGGTATTTCAAACATGATACCATATGTCAGCTGATACCAAGCAAGTTTGAGTGACAAAATTCTGATCATAACCACTTGGTTAATAAATATCACAGCTATTGAGCCTCTAGAGCATTTAAACTCTGACAGCTAGGGCATCACCATAAAGAAAAAAGCCTTGAAAAACCCTAGGAGACTCAACTATGAGTTCAAATGACTTCCTCTTATGTCTTCCACTTCTCAAGTTGATTAAGATTCAGTACATAGGTCTGATTTGAAATCGAGCAGTTCAGCTAAGGGGGAGGCTGGAAATTTTCTCTTCTTGATAGGTAGAAGTGGGAAATAGTACTGCTAACTGTTTGTGATGATTTTCAACCCTTTCAGATGTACCGACATCCTTACGAGTTTAGGCTGCTGAAATATGTTTGCTTTTCTGAGGTACATTTCAGAGATTTTTTTAGAACTACCCCACAGATCCAAGAAGGTTTTGTAAGCCACCAGTTGCAAATCACTGCTGTCTACACACCACTTCAAAAATATATGGAAAGAGTTTTATTCATCATAATTATACTACATCTTTTAAAATACCTGTGTCATTTTTATCCTATATCAGTCCTAAGAATCTCCAGGGAATTATTTTTTTCCACTGCTTTTATATCAGTTAAAAGACACTGATTCACGTTATTTCTAATTTTAAGACATTTGAGAGCAGAGCTGGGCCATTTGTGCTTTAAAGAATATACACTTCCCTCTCTTTGCTTGCTTTGTTTTAGTTGCAAATTATGAACTTCTCACTGTCCTCTTGTGGACTTCATTTACAGACAGATCTTACAAGTTGTTCAACATCGTAAGAGGTCTAGAGAGTTGGGGTTTTCTCCATCTCTACATTAATTTCTCATAGATTTCAATGCTGTGTTAATTCCCAGGAGTTCTCTTGCATCTTGACACTTTTTCCGTTATCTAAAGACACAATAATTCTTTATCAGTCAGGAAAGCAAGCCAAAAAACTCTAGCATAGCTATCTCTTTTAAATTTAATTTCTCTCATCCAAATTCCCCAAATACCAAAACCAAGCTGAAAACAGAAAAAAAAAATATATATATATATATATATATAAGAGGAAAACAGTACCAAAGGAAAACTTAACCAGTGTCATATTGCTGGTAGTGCACAAATAATGCTAACTATTAATTTTCATTTTTAAGCAGCTTTTCTGAGTTAAAGAACTTTCAAAAGATACAATTTCAAACACATTTTGTTAGAAAGGTCTATTTAGATAAGAACAACAAGAAAAAAAAAGAACAAGCTACTCAACCTACAGAAGTAGCTTAAATCGTTATATTGTCTGTTTTGAATGATGTTCACAGAGAAGCACATCATTAAGGAAAGGGCAAGGTAAATAATGAGTAGCTGACTATCAGCTGCAGAGAAATAAAAAAGCAGGATTTTACAAGCCAGGGAGCCTAGTGTTGCAGTTAATGGGCTAAGAGGGTCTGAATTAACATTTGAGCTCTGTACTGAGAGATCGGAAATGCAGGAAAAAGAGAAACTGGAACATCCAGGGTAAAATCAGCTGCTGTGTATACAGGCCAGAGGATGTTATTTGGCTGCAGGGGAACTGGTGTGGATCATCGGTTTGTACATCAGCCCATTAGCCTCATGCTGGTTAACAGTATTTTTTCAGCTGGGAAGAATTTAAGGCCACATGTTAAAGCTGGTTTTTCCCCCTCCCTACTAGACTTACAAGGAGGAACAAGAAATTCAAGGTAAATTATAGGTATTGACTTCTAACTTATTGAAGTCTTTTAGGTCATATGAGGCTTGAAATCAGAGGTGCAGAAAGAGGGAAATGACAGACAATGTACTGAAAATGAAAGATCAACTCAGAACATGAAAAGTTTGCATGTATTTTTAAGTCAGCAGTAAAACCTGTAAGAGGAACAGGTGTTGCTTTCTGATTTAGCCGTGGGCGATACCTGGAGTCAAGTCATGCAATCTCTAAAGATTCACTTATGTGATCAGAAGAGGGATTCAGTGCTTGGGGGAGAATCGGAGGGTGGGGATGAGCAATACAGCTGTGTTAGCCCCTGCCAGCTGTCACCGAAGGGAGGGACAGCTCCCTCCCACTGCCCTCTCCTTGTTCTTGCACAGGCTCTGGCATTCATCCGAGCTGGCAGTGAACTGGAGCAAAAAGCTAAACTGGCAGAATATTAACACCCCTTTCCCCTGCAGCATGAACTGTACCAAAGAGCTGGAGCACCGTATTGGAGGAATTTTGGAAGATGCACGTGGGCAGTAATGACATTTTTTAAATATGCCTTCCCCCACCACTCAGAGCACACAAATGCCCTGACTTCCTTACAAGACAGTTTGCCATCCTACATTTTTGGTCCAAACTCCCTGTGCTGTTGTAGCGCGAAACTGGAATTTGCGGACAGTGTGCTGAAAGCTGCTGAACAGTAGATGCAGATGGCTGAGTTGTTTAAGTTTGATTGCCCTTCTGCTGGTTGGATGCCCTTTCAAACCTCCCTCCCAGCCATTTAACCAAGCTGTAGTCTGGGTAGCAGCTAGAAGTACACTTTCCTTTATTCTCCCCTTTTCTCATTTATGGCTGCTATAAAAAAAATTCGTCATCTCTGAAAAACACAACACTGAACTGGTTCTGCCAGAGTCTGTTTGGAGGAAATCCAGCATCTTCTAAAAACAGTTCAATTTCACCATATTTAGCACAAGTGCCTCTAAATAATAGTAATATTTTGTTTTCAAATATTATTTTGGCCTTTGACCAATGTTCCATTTTATGTTACAATGTTTTTGACCTGTTATGTACTGATCTTTCTTTCAGAAGAGATAAAATTCTAAAAATAGCTCTTTATCTTCCCAAGACTCATTTATAATTTTACAGCAGATTAAAATTTCACTGATGAATGGGGAACTGCAGATGGAGCTGAGCCAACACTAAAATACTCAGTCTCACTTTGGTATCTTCCAAGTATTTTCTTCTTCAGCACAATACTCTGATGTTATTTCTGCTCAGTGACCTCCATGTCATGATTCTGCACTTAAAGACAATGAAATATCCAAGAGTTGCATGTAACTGAGGCCAAAGGGATGTCTGATATGTCTTTTGGGAACAGAAGGCTGAATGTGGTGTGAAAAAAGGAAAGGAGGAAAAAAAAATAAAAAGGAAAAAGAAAGCCCTCAAAACACATCCCAAAAATTCTGGCTTGTGGGCAAACAGCCTGTCAATTCAGACAGAATTTAACTGGACACTGAATGATCTTCACAAAGTATGACCAAGAGGTCATACTTTCCTTCTAGGAATTTCACAGTAACTTTATAGTAAAGGCTCTAGTTTGTAATTACATTTACACTACTGTTTATTTGGAACAAACACCATTATTTTGATTACACAGACTTCCTTCCCCCACAGACATCTTCATTGGTTCTGCATCTTCATATGTACTTACAGGTACTTGTCTGCCACAAGATATCTTGCTTTATGAGAGGTTAATTTATATGCACTTGATAACAATTTAACAATATTGGTCTGGAAAATTAGCAATATCAAAGGAACGATTTACCACAGGGTAAGGAAGGGTGTGAAGACAAATTACACGGGCTATTTTGACTTGGTACCTATCTGTCTGGCTGTCTTCCTGCACCTTGCCCCAGTGAGAGGGTATGATGGAGAAAAAGATAAATACGGAGTGTTACGGCAGAACAAATGATGCAGTGCAAGTGTAGTGCTAGTTCACCATCTGGTGACACGTCCACTTACATAATCACAATACAGCTCACTTCTCTTACTCATTTTCTAAAAACAATCTGGGTTCTCTCATAATTTGAAATACAGAGAGGTTTTTCTAACTCAGGTCATCTTGATTGTGCTGAGGCAGGAACCATTAACATGAACATCACAACCATCAGAGCTGACTGGGAATCTGCACATGGTGAGGCAATGGTGAGAGACAGTGGAGGGGAGGACGATGTCTTCAGCCAGGCCAGCTGCAGGCTAAAATGGATGAGGGACCTCAACCATAAACTCATGTAAATGTTTAAGGGAAAATTTATCTTGATGCAGGAGAAAATTACATTAACTTTGCTTAGTACAGTCTTTTTTTCTTTTTAAGTTTCACAATCTTACCATTAATACACTACAGTGAAGGTAAGGCTCTGCTTATTCTTTTCCCTACCAGCTCATGCTCAGACAGGCAAATCTTTGCCTATGGCCTCAAAACCAGGACCCTGGAAGTACTTACTAATCCGGCAGCACACCTTTGCCTGAATGCTTGAAAATCTCTCCCTAATTGAGTGTGCCATATTTCCAGCCTCTCTTCCAAGCCCCTATAAAGCACATGCTTGAAACAGAAATCAGAAATGAACGACTCTCCTGTAAACTGAAAAACCTCCATTAGCCGGCAAGCAAAGTTTATCAAACTCCTGCTGCCTGTAACTTGACCAGCCCCAGCTAAGCTCAGGACTCCAGAGGGGAAACATTACCGTCTTTATGCACTGAATGATCTGTATCCTGGAAATTGTACATGTGTAAAACATCTATAGACTATATTTACTGGGCTGAGAGAGAATATTGTGAACCACATTGTCATTTGACATGGGCAGGCAAACCCCTATTGACTCCAGTAGAACTAAATCAATTTACTACAAGATATTTTAATTATATTTTATATGTCATGGGAGTTAAGGTCCTGTGTCTGTTATCAGCATCATTGTGAAACAATCATTTCCCCTTCACCCATTTAAATAACTTAACAATCTTTTCCTCCTACCTAGACAATTTTGCTCTGGTCGTGACTGAAAAACTTCCAACATCATCTACTTTTCCTTCTAAATTGGAATATTTTGATCAGAATTTGTGGCTTTTTTTTTTCCCAGAAAAGTATATACTCTTCCCTTACCACAGTAAAAAACATGTAAGTTATAAAGGTACTTATTTAAAGGATAGATTTTCAAGAAATGTAAAAACAAAAAAAAAAAAAGAGAGAGAAGTAATTCAAATGTAAATTTAGGAGAATCTTTTTGTTAAATTTTAAGATCTGTTGCCAAGAACATTGCTGTCTTCCCTTCCCCCTTCCTTACCTGATAGAAATGCCTGAAGATAATTGGTTTCTAAAAGGTAAGAAGGTACTTGAAGCTCAATCTACTGCCAGCAGAGGTAGGTCCTTCAGGTAGCTAGAGAGGCTTGGCTAATGAGATCCTAGTTCAGTCATTTACATTTCTTTGGTGGTTATTTTCTTATGCAAATTAACAGACTTTTCACCACATAGAAACAGGCAACAACTGACTGTTAAATGAATTGCCTCTCTCTTAATGAAAACATCCAGCTTCTTTCTTATGAGTTTACAGAAGGTTATTTGTTTGGATTATTATAATCCACACTACTTTGATGTTCAGACCACACTGGGGTTTAGAAAACAACCCTATTAACTGTAATTGCAACTGCAAAGTTTGTCCCTTCAGTGAAATACTACTACGTTTTAATCAAAGGATGCAAAGACAAAAGTTATATACAACATAACGAAGGCGGACTAGGATATCCAATGGCTTTTTTTTTTTTTAATAAGGAAGCAAGCCACCATGAATTTCTTTATAGATATTCAAAGAAAGGAGGTAGGAAGTGTTAATAAAATTAAAAGAGGAACTGTTCACATATTTTCTATCATTCAATTAACATGCTAACAAGGTATAACCCTTAAAGCAGTTAAGAGAAAGGGACAAAGTAGCGCTTTTTTTTTTTTGGTATTTTAAGGTGTGTATTTCTTTTTCTTTAACAGGAAGCAGGCCTTCAACCTGGGGAGGTGGTGATGGAGGGAATAAAGAAAAGGAGCTAGATCAGTGGGAAGCTTTCATCATCTCTCCTGGATTAAACACAGGAAAGAAAACAACATCCTTAATTCCCTTCTACATTTTACAAGAATGACAGAGAAAGACTCTGAGGTGACTACGGTGTGGTAGAAGCAAATGGTTAACTGCATGCAAATGTAGTGTTGAGCCTTAATTTGCTTCTTTATTTCTTTTCTCACACTATCTGAAAGCTGCTGCTGCTGCTACCAGGCGTCAAGAACATGATCCTATTTTGTTTGATGTCACAAAAGATCAAGCTGAACTTTCCTTAGCCTCTAGCTATGTTGAATTCTGTAATGAAGAGTTAATCTATGCATAACTAGAAGGTTGAAATTATACTTTCTTTTGTTCTCAGCAAAGGTGTAAATCCTTGCAGATATTCTGAACCCCCCTGGGAGATCCTTCCTCACAACACATTATAGCCTGTTGGGGATTATTTGTAGATATTTTTAAAAACAAATCTCCTCAGAACTCTGCAAATATTTACTGGTTAAATCTTGAACAAAGAAATGCTTGAAGAGGGTAATTTTTTCCTCTTAATCATAAGGCGCCCACATGCCTATAAAAACAATTTGACTCATTTTCTTCAACTTTATTTATCATTTACCAGTAACCGTTTCTTGTGGCGCTTGTAATGACATCAAGCAGGACCAATTCCCCTTGTATTATGCACTGAATATTAGAAGTTAACCTCCAGTTACAAAGCTGTTTCACTGTACTGAAGAATCTCATGCATTTTCATCACTGTACTTACATAGCTGAAGCATATTTTTAAATGTCTCTTCCACTCTGTCATCTCTCAACTTTTATTACAAAGTGCTAAATATGCTTCTAACACTAGTAAGCACACATTCCCATCAGCTGAGAAACAAGTGAGTAACTAGTCACCATTCTCTACTGACAGGATGGATATTGCGCAATATGTCAAACTTGACGCCATTTTCAGCTATTTGCTTTACTTATTATTTACATGTTTAATTAAGATAGAAAACTTGTATATATTATAAACAGTAATTCATTTTTTTAACTCATAGTATCATAGAATCATTGAATGGTTTGAGCTGGAAGGGACCTTAGAGATCATCGAGTTCCAACCCCCCTGCCATGGGCAGGGACACCTTCCACTAGACCAGGTTGCTCAAAGCCTCATCCAGACTGGCCTTGAATACTTCCAAGGAGGGGCATTCACAACTTCCTTGGGCAACCTGTTCCAGTGTCTCAACACCCTCACAGTAAAGAGTTTCATCCTAGTATCTAGTCTAAATCTACCCTCTTCCAGTTTAAATCCATTGCCCCTCGTCCTGTCACTACACGCCCTCGTAAAAAGTCCCTTTAAGAATAATTACAGGTTATCTCCTTCCAGTTCTAGTTGTTAACTTTCCATGACAAGAAATAAAAACATTTCATGAATATTTCCACTCCAGATTGTCTGCATTACTAGGCAGGGACTTTTCCACAGTCAGGAGGGTGTCTTTTTTTTGGTTCTCTCTATTAACAATGGAGCATGAATAAGGGGCAAACAGATCTTCTGCAACTATGTCTGTGCTGGCAAAAGCTGTGGTTTTATAATACAATGGCTAGTTTGAGCTCATCTTGTGAAGGATATAAAGTCCTATGTGAGAAGCGTAACATTAAGCTTAGAATCATATCATAGAATCATAGAATCATTAAGGTTGGAATAGACCTCAAGGATCATCAACACCACCTAACTCACTAAACCATGTCCCTAAGCACCACATCTACACGTTTCTTGAACACCTCCAGGGATGGTGACTCCACCACCTCCCTGGGCAGCCTGTTCCAATGTCCGACCACTCTTTCAGTGAAGAAGTTTTTCCTAATATCCAGCCTAAACCTTCCCTGGTGTAACTTGAGGCCATTTCCTCTTGTCCTATCACTTGTTACTTTAGAGAAGAGGCCAGCACCCACCTAACAATGAGCACAAACTCTTATTGCTACTAGGATTTTAAACAAAGGAAACCAAATTAGTTAGCAGCATTTTAAAATTGAAATGCAGTGAAGACATTGTGGAATACTGCACTGCAATAATGGGCAAATATTGAAAAACTGAAGGATAAGGGTGGATTTGTACACTGATTAGCACAATGAAGTTCGAGGTTGCTGAGTTCCATCCAGATACCAGCACTAAATAGGGATAATAATGAAAAGATTCATTCATTAAGATACATATCTGTCTTTATCTGAACCTCTTACACTTATTAAACTTTAATCAAAATAACAGTAAGGCTTGATTTCATTTATGTCTTGCTTCTGATTGAACCAAAATGCTTAGGAAAACTAGCTTTCCACAGAAATTTAGACAGATCTTTTTTTTCAGTAATGCTCATAGCTTGGAAGTGAAAAAATCTCTCTAAAATATGAATAAGAAATTTAAGTCAAGATAAATTACAAATTAAAAGGTTAAATTAAGGTACAGCTCAAATTTGCAACAAAATTTTGGATTAGAATTTATACCTTGACTAAATTTGATCTGGATGCAGACAATTATCAGTCAGATCACAAAAATTATTTCAAAACCCCTGAAATACAAACAGACATACAGCTTCTCAAGTTGCTTCATTTAGTGCATTTTTAAACAAAGTGCAGTTAGAGGATAAATTTCACACAATTCAAAGTACCATTTCACTGCTGATGCAGATGGAAATGCATTGCCCAGGAAGAATTTCAATTTTAGTTAATTTTCAGATCATATATTTATATGCAGCACTTCCTTACAGATGTACATTGTAGATGTATTATATTAATGAAATAGTATTTATGAAACAGCCGTTAACATGCACAAGGCAAATTGCATCAAAAATTAGAGGTTTTCTGCTCTGCTGTTAGAGCTACTTAGCTGACTATCTGTAGCACAAGTATCATTGCTTCACAGCATGTGGACAACTACTGGAGTAAATGGGACTACTCATGAAATATTTAATTACTGAATATAGTAGTTACAGTGTTGTATGTGCATTTTTTTTCTTAGCAAAACTGCACAAATATCTGCCCTCACTCTACCGATGAGTGTGTTACAGTCCAATTCAGAACTACATCCATTACTTTTCTTACTTTCTGTAAACCCTCAAATGCTGGTGTCACAATTCGCTGCCACTGATGGCCCTGTATACGGCCAGGCACTTTGAAGTCCTGACCAAAAAGGAGGCAGCCTTTTTTTGTGTAATTGGGCATATGAATGCTCAGTGTGCTTTGAACCTTCTGAGGACTACCTTCCCAGCCCAGTTGCGGGTCATGGACCTCTAAGTCTCAGGGCTTGGTACGACCTTAAGACAAGGGAATTCAAACACAGCTGGAGAACGTGGGTTTCTGCGTGTTGGTGCAAGGAATGAGAATTTCCAAGAAGTTATGACGGTGGGTGGAAAATACCAGGCATATTGACTGCTGACAGAAGCCACATTTGTGCCAAAACTAAGAAAGGAATAGTCAAGAGCAAGCATTCTTCTGAAGCTGTTACCTCTGTAAGACTGCCAGCTGAAAGGGAATGTGAGATATCTAGGACACTGTAAAGCAGTGGCTCTATGGCACACAGCTTTCAGCAAATTTACCATCTTCAATTTAAGCTATCTGTATGCTATGATGTAATGCATGCTTTTTCTTCAGTCCTCCACTCTCTTTCAGAATTCGTGTATTTTATTCTTCTCCCTCTCCACAGTTTAATAGCTTCATGTTGTGTGTGTTGATATATACGGCAGACAGAAACAAAGATAAACAAAAGAATGCTCTGTTCTGTTCCCCAGGGGGAAAAAAAATAACAACAACAACAACAAAACAATTAATTCATTTATAAAAGTATGACTTTATGGCTACACAATGATTCATCATGTTAACAAAATAACAAAATCAGATTTTCAGACTGTGTCTGGATTAAGCCATGGAGGAATAGAATGTGTTGACAAAAATCCCAAACTTGCATTATATGCTTTACCTCTACATAGACACATTTCTTGCCTTCTATCTTATCAGCTCTGGTATAGTTTGCTAAAATTTTACTATTTTAATCTGATATTACTGCTAAATATGTAAGACATAATGCTTTTATCCCTGAACCAACTCTGAGCAAAATCACAAGGATTCAGAAATGTAAATGAGTGCTAAAAAAAAAAAAAAAACAGAGAGGGAAGGAGACAAAAAAGAAAAGAAAACAAAAAAAAAAAAAAAAAAAAAAAGACTGGGAAGGAGACAGAAGAGAGAGGAGGAGAAGGAATGAACAGTTATCCAAACTCACATATGCAAACGAAACATATGGTTGAGCCTGCTTATTCCACAAGCAATATACTCATTGAGGATGATTCATAAACACATGTATAATACTTAGTACAATCTAAAATAACAAAAAACAGCCTATAAAACCAGTTTAAATGTAAGATGTTTATACTGAAAAAAACTTCTTTGTATTTGTCTTAAGTATGTGCTATATATAAATGTGCTAGCTATTTTTCTTTCTTTCTTTCTTCTTTTGTGAGGAAAAGAAGCAGTAGCTGCAACCACACTGTGATACATGAACACATCTCTAGTATGCAGAAACAGACTTTTTTGAATACGTGCTAAACTTTAAAATGAGCTGATGTATGAGTTCATACACAAGTTCACAAAGTGGAAAGTATTTTATATTGACAAATTCAGCATAATTGAGTTTGAAGAATATCAAAGATCTATGCAGAGTTCTTCAATCTATCAAAAAATCAAAACATCATGACATTCTTTTGTGAAAGGGTAAAGTTTGCAAAATCTTTCCCTCCTACAGAAAAACTGAAACTCTCAGCTGAATCTGAAATCTCTGGTCTATAACTGCCTATATAAAGTCAACAATATTTTGGATATTAGCTGCTGGATTTTAGCCAATAACTGTCATTCTAACATAATGTCAAGGCACAGTCAGGCTCTAAAACCAAAACTTGGCATCAGGGTATTTTCCTAGGCCTGACAGTGTAGACAAATGTTTATGCTTAAGGCATCAGGGAGCTCCTCAAAACACAGAATAGAGGATAACACTTCTACATTACAACAAAAGGCACTGGCTGACCAGAAGAGGCAGGAGGTTGCCCCTGATTTCTGAATGATACCTGGACCTTGGTCAGGTCCTTCTCTCTGTGAACTAAGTAAATGAGGTCCATCAAATGGGCTCTCCTGGGGCTGGACAGACTACCCTCATCTACCCATGGCTGGGGGGCAGGAGGCTAGGCAGCATCAGCTCTCCTCCAACCCCTTGGCAGGCACAGAGGGCATTCAGCTGGTTGCACTGTGTTTGCTGATAAAGCAGCCATTCCCTGTTTCCTCCAGGTGGAAGTGTCCCCTGGGTTACATCTGGCCTATCAACTATAATTGGACTATCTGCTGGTTTGCATAATCTAATTAGCCACTCTTTTCACCTTCCCTGCTAAGGAGAGCAAAGACCTTTGCTTAACCTTTCACTTTCACAATTTAACTCATTATTAAAATACAACTACACAGTGACTCCTCTATCCTTCCCAGCCTTTTTTCTACCTCCCTAAATCTTAATTTTATTCCATAATTGTTGCTATCTATCCTTGCCCTGAATGCAATCTCATCGATCGTTTGTCTTGCTACCAGGAACTGCACAGAGATAAAGGGAAAGAACAACAGAACAAATTTGTAGGAGAAAAACATGTATCACTCTGCTAGAGTGAGGTGAGTAAACTTTAGGTGTCCTTAGAATTGAGGTGAAATACAAGGAATTCAAAATTCTTAGAAAAATACATTTGAGTACGATTGTATTCAAACTAAATACAAATGATGGCCATTTTGCAGGCTGCTTATACTACAAACCAATTCCAGGGATTTGAAATGTTTACCACAAGACAGTGACGGTCCTTTTGATGCTCTTTTCAACTTTTTTAATTAGAGATCTGGAGACAGAGAGAAACCTTTCAAAGAGAAAAGGATTCAAAATTGCTATTTTGTTCTAACTGCAAGGAAATCTTCAACCCAATTTTCACCAAAAGGCTGTAATAAAGGGAATAGGAGTGCAACAGAGGTGTGCTGAGACTATACTCTTATGACAAAACCATGCAGTCCTGTCTCTGCAGGTAATACAGAGCAAGAAGAGGACAATGCTTGATAGGATGTGGCAAATCCCTCAATCGTGAAGCAAACTGTAGTGTAGATACCACAATGCAGCGCCTTAAGAGAGACTGAACTACATTACATGTTATGGTGCGTTCTCACAGAGTTTAATGAAAATGTGATGGTTTTTTGTTTAATGCTTTATGAAACCAGACAGTGTAAAGTATGAATAATACTGGTATGATTAAATTAATATAGCAAAGCACCCAACAGCTCAACAGTAGCAAATATTTTTGTGATTAGAAATGAGTTTCAAAACATATTCCATGGAAAGGTCATTGAAATGTCTTCATAATAAATAATTTCTTTCATAGACATTATTAGAAGTTCTATGAAATGTCTTAAGCTACTGACAAACAAGGGAAAGCTATAGGGCCAAATTCTCCATTCATTTGCAGCAACTGTAGGTCATTATTTTCTGCAAAACAGAGAGTTGGCCCCTCTGAAGTTTGATAACATTTTTTATACCATGTCTGCCTGGTCCTTGGCACACAGAGAAAATATAATTAGTTTTTTAATTCTCAGTTGGTTGGCCTGCAGACTTAGGAGAACACAAACAAATAAAGAATGTTTTAAATAAAATATGCTCTCCTAGCCAATTCTGGATGTTGGAGGAAGGCATGAGCATGAGAAATAAATTTAACTAGGATCCCTTAAGGGTTATCTGTTGTTTATTTTAATCTATTTGATCTTCCACAAGTTGCTGACTACTGTCTTACTTTTTCCAAGGTGTGGAAAGGTTACTCTAAATATAGTTACATGCATATCCCTTTGTGTAAAAAGAAAAAAACAAAATCGCTCTCTCTTTTTTCTCCCATCTGCCATTTCTCTTATTATGAAGTAGAAAAAGGAACCAGTTTGTCCCAGTGTGTGTCAGAAACAGTGCTTCATTTTTGCACCCAGGAGTAAGTGAAGACCAGCAGTATTCCATAACAGAGGTGTTGGTAAGTCACTTGCAGATTTGTGGGACTTGATTCTGCTTCTGTGTTGGGACGTAAAAGTACTTATGGCAGGTTGGCAGCCACCTGATTTGGCAAATAAACAAAGTCCTGTAATTTGCAATAACAGAATAAAGTAATGTTTGCAATTCCTGTCCAGGTTATTGAAGCTCTACAGAATTCATAGAAAGCACCCTCCATATACCTACATTGCTCTTAAATTTTAGCAAGTGTAGGGCTGTTCAGCTCCTTACAAAATGTGCTAGGAAAGGGTAAAGGAGAGTCCATAATGAGATCTACAGAAAAAGCATGCTGTTCCTAATGTGTCTGTTTGCCAATAATGGCCCTTTAATCTGATAAAAACAAGTTTATCTCTGCCTCCTTCTGGGGTACATGATCGTGTCTGAGGAACAAATAAGACAAGGAAAAAACTCCCCCATGCTTGGGTCCATGCATTGTTTCTCTCCACCAGCTGTAGAGCTTAAGGTGTTAAAGGCATATTGAGATAGATAAGGAGCAGTGGGAAGGAGAATGGAGCACAACATTACCCGCTTAGGTGGCCAGTTGCAGAGGAGAATGGCACGGATGCTGCCCTGGACACTGAAGAGTTCATGGATGGCTGGAGCATTGAGAAATACAGCACCTATCCAGCTCCTTACAAAGTCAGGAGGTAGTGCTACATGCCATAGAGTTTTTGTTGAAAACACTCAAGAAACACTGAACAATGTGTACACATCTGGAGAAAATTATTTTTTAAAAATGTACTGTAAATTTATATGAATCAGTTACAGCAGATTGAATCAGTTCTGTATTTAGAGGAGATTGGATTGGATTTGAACGATGGATTGTTCAATGGATAAAGAATTGGTTGGCTGGTTGCAGCCAAAGGGTTGTGGTCGACAGCTCTATATCTGGATGGAGGCCAGTCAGCAGTGGTGTCCCACAAGGGTCTGTCTTGGGACTGGTGCTCTTCAACATCTTTATCAATGACATAGATGAGGGAATTGAGTGCACCCTCAGCAAATTTGCAGATGATGCCAACCAGAGTGGTGCAGTTGACATAACAGAGGGAAAGAATGCCATCCAGAGGGACCTGGACAGGCTGGAGAAGCAAGTCCATAAGAACCCAATGAGGTTCAACAAGGCCAAGTGCAAGGTGTTGCACTTGGGCCGGGGCAATCCCAGGTACTTGTATAGACTGGGAGAAGAACTCCTTGAGAGCAGCCCTGCGGAGAAGGACTTGGGGGTCCTGGTGGATGAGAAACTGGACACGAGCCAGCAGTGTGCGTTTGCAGCCCAAAAGGCCAACTATGTCCTGGGGTGCATTAAAAAAGGGGTGGCCAGCAGGGAGAGGGATGTGATTGTCCCCCTCTACTCTGCTCTTGTGAGACCCCATCTGGAGTACTGTGTCCAGGCCTGGGGTCCCCAGCACAAGAAAGACACGGAGCTCTTGGAGCAGGTGCAGAGGAGGGCTACTAAGATGATCAGAGGGCTGGAGCACCTCTCCTGTGAAGAAAGGTTGAGGGAACTGGGCTTGTTTAGCTTGGAGAAGAGAAGGTTCCAGGGAGACCTCATTGCGGCCTTACAGTACTTGAAGGCAGCCTATAGACAGGGGTTGATAGTGACGGGACAAGGGGGAATGCTTTTAAACTAAAAGAGGGGAGATTTAGATTGGATATTAGGCAGAAATTTTTCACACAAAGGGTGGTGGCACTGGAACAGGTTGCCCAGAGGAGCTGTGGATCCCCCATCTCAGGAGGCATTCAAGGCCAGGCTGGATGGGGCCCTGGGCAACCTGCTCTAGTGGTTGACAACCCTTCCCACAGCAGGGGGGTTGAGACTATATGATCTTTAAGGTCCTTTTCAACCCAGGCCATTCTATGATTCTATGAACAATAAACTCTGTGAATTACAGACACATCCAGAATGATGCCAACAGGTAGGAGAATCCCAAGCCTGTTTCCTCTGACTCACAAATCTGCGCACAAATAATGAACACCTCTGGTGCTGCAAGACAGTTAACTCTATCTAATGTGACCCCTGCCATCTGACTATATCCTAAATATTAAAAAATAAAAATAAGAGCCAGTCTCTCAGTTTCTTTCTCCCATCTTCTTTCAGCAGGCAATAAGAGAAATGGCTTAACTTGCAGAAATATTGGATTGGTGTAGGTCAGTGTCAATATATACACCTGTAAGATATGTTTTATAGATATAAATATAAATACAGATACATGTTATGTAGATCTAGAGATCTAGAGATACATAGATGATATAAATATAATAGATAAATATACACATCTGGAGAAAAAAATTTTTTTAAAAAGTACTGTAAACGTATATGAATCAGTTACAGAAAACTGAATCTGTTCTGCATTTAGAGCAGATATGCCCAGGAAAAAGCAGCACTATTTACATGCACCTCAGCAAGGCTGGTATGTGGCATAGCACCGGCAGTGAAACTGCAGAGATGCTAACCCAGGTTTGAGAAACCAGGCAGTTTTCTCAGGGCAATGACTTTATTGCAACGATTTTCCTAGGCTGGGCTGACTATGAGTCACAGGAACTCCTATCCCAGCAGAAGGTCTCATGAGCCAGCTAGAGTTTTTTAACTCTGTACTGGTTTACATGGACTTAGACCATTACCTGCAGAAGTCCTGGAGTCTGCAGGAACTTTTATATGAGTCAACAGCAAACTCAGCAGTCTAGCTCTCATAAAATTCTGGGTTTAGTGGTTAAGTCAACACTGGTGATGCTGAAGCATCTCACTGGTAATTCCAGTGGAGGAAAGCTGTAGCATTGTGAGGAGTGCTTCTTGTATGGGGCAAATTTGCAGGGAAGGTAGGACCTAGGCCACATCTCCCTGGCTCAGTGTCTGATTTAAAGTTTGAAAGACACTAATCTGCCTTTTTACCTTTATTCTTAAGACAGGAGTTTCATGACAGTGCTACCTTGATAGAGTCTTAGGTGTATGTGGAAATTAGAGCCACAACCTGAATACTAATAAAACTTTAAATAAGAATAAGGCTGCAAATGAGAGCAAAGGAATATCAGTTAGAAAACAAAAGTATGGACAAAATACCTGGAAAACTTTCTGCTTTTGAAAAGCCAAATATATGATATGACTTCTTTTTTTTTTCTTTTTTAATGAATCTTCCTGACTTAAAACCATACAAAAACTACTTCTGCATAGCAAATGAGGGAGTAGGCTAGGTTGAACAGTAGTTTCTAACTCAGATAAATTTATATCACTTTATCTGTTTGCTGAATTGAATATAAATTCAGTCACCTCTGTTCTTAGCCCAAACATGAATAGGACACTGGGGTTCCCATTACTGCCAAATGAACTCAAATTTCTCTGGCTTATCTGAATTGATATCCATTTGAGGAGTGCTGGCATTTAAGAAAAGAAAAGTAAAGAAAGGTAAAGAAAAGAGAAAAGAGAAAAGAGAAAAGAAAAGAAGAAAAATTAACTGCCCTGTTGTGACCTAGGCACTGTTTGGTTTACATTTCTGGGTGAATTTATGCAACTATGGCAGGGGCTAAACAGTCATCTTCCATCGTATTCACTTAGTGAATCAGACCTGTGTATGATCCCGAAACACAGTTGTTCTGATTACACATTGTGTGGTGTTTCTAATGCATGACTGAATGCTTGCTTTGTTCATCTTTTCCCTGTTAGCAGGCTGTTTTCTTGTTAACCCTTTTTCAATAAGATACGTGTCAAGTCCTATCCTGGAGGAAAGGATGAAGTCAACCAGATAGTTTTTGCAGTTACAGATCAGTCACATTTCGGCGTTCGGCACCTTGTTGACTCAGTTGCAGCAGTATAGATTTTCCCACACTGTTTACTTGACACTTGCAAGTCCAGCCTGTACCAACTTCTATTGTATTAAGCAAACACTCCTCCTGCACTAAAATTCCACTCATTGTTAGCACTAAAGCAACAGGATTTTCTCCAGTTCACAGACAGCAGAACCTATTGTTGTAAGAAAACTCTCTCAAGATGAAATCTGAAAAGAATCATATGACCCAGAAAAGGATTAGCCTTCAGGAAGTCTTTGGGCTTTACCGTTTTCTGAAGGCATCCCCAGAGAGAGCAGAAAATAATAAGGTAAAACATATTTCTGGACTGAAGCCTGTTCCAAAATAGATTGCAAGCACTTTCAATTGTGTGAAAAAAGAACATATAATGGTTACTAAATGAGACTATGACTTAGGCAAGGGAGATTGTGGTGATTTAAAGCAAGTGAGGTTAATAAACTTTAATAAAAGAACATTTTTACTGAGGGGAGGAAACAAAATAATCTCTGTGAAAGTAACTGCAGTTTTTAAAATATAAGGCCATTACATCACACACCGTTACACACGCAAACCCTACTGGTTTGTCGTTAACGATTCCTTCTTGAAAGACATTTCAGTTTTTTTAAGTTAATTTCCATTTGCTTCAGCACATAAAATGGATGTGTTGTCATTCAATATTTTGGAGCCATGCTTATGAATTTAAAGTCTGTTCAAAGTTCTTAGACATAGGCAGACTAATAGTCTGTTAATACAACAAAGCTGAGATTTTTTTGTACCATAAGGAGATATGACTTCTTTTTGCTCACTGATAGAGATCAATACTGTAAGTTAAACTGCTTTATTAAGTAATATATTCTACATATAAATTATAAATAGAAATAAACAAAGTTCTATCAGCATTTTTAGAGAAAGAAACAGCTACCCTTATATAAAATAAAATACTATTTATTGGATAGAGAGAAAAATTCACATATATCTACAACACAGAGCATCTCTGTTCCACCACTATAATTAACAATCCATCAACATCAGCACTTTCTGGAAAAATCTACTGGTACAAAAGAGTAGACTACCATAAAAAGAATGAAAGTAAAAACTGTGGCATCCAGTAATTTCCCTGAGCTAGAGGTATGAGATGGAGCACAGTCCTCCATGAGAAGTCTGGACAGTGGCCCCCAGCCTCCTTCACTGTCACCCCTGTGGGCAGCACTACCTGCAATGCCAATGTGCACTGGGAAGAGGCAAGGCAGCACCAGGGGTATGTAGCAAAAATCTCATTGTCTAGAGATCCAGCATGGCTTTTCCTCCTCGTTCAGCATCCACAGACAGCTCTTTATGGCTTTGTGCCAGGCCCTTGTGCCGGCCAGCCCTCTTGGAGCAGGTGGCACAGTGACAGGGCCTTGGCTGCTCTTCTACCAAGCCCTGGAAGAAGGGATCATGCAGGGCTCCTCAGCACCAGCAAATTGGATGTTATCATCCCAGTGAGGCTGTCAAAAAAAGTTCAAAGAAATGAAGCCAAGCTAAATAGGAGCATGGGGACCTCAGCAATGCAGCCCCCTCCCTGCTGCTGGTGTAGTCTTCCCCCCGCACGGCTTTTCCTGAGGCAGGTACCATGCCAAAAACCACTCCTCGGGGAGCTCTGCAAGCTGAGCAATAAGCCAGCAGCAGAAATATTGTTACGGCTCTCCTTTGTGGTTCTGCTACGTTAACGCAAGCAAAGGTCAGATGGCACTCAGTAAGATCTTACAGTGGGAAAATGTTCAATGTTCTTCTTTTTTTTTTTTTTTGGTCCCCTGAGAATCTACCTACAGAATCTATTAACACAGCCGGCACAGCAAGTTGTTGCACTTGTATGCATGCTCCTATTTACCCTGTGGTCTATGGCCCAGCATGCCCTTGGCTTCTGGCCATCCTTTCAGGCAGAAGAGGTGTGTCGTGGGGAGCCCCCAGGCCCCATCTGTCCCAGATGTGCAGGCTCCCTTTCTTTTCACCAGCCAAGAAGGAGGACACACTTTGTGCATACCAGTTAGAGCAGCTTTGGTTGGTACTTAAGCTTCTAGATATAAACTATATTTTTGTTTTTATTATCTGAAATCCTATGTGAAGCCTAAAGCTTCTCTTAGGGTAACTGTGTTCATTTTTAACCTTATAAATAATTTTATATTACTCACCAAAAGGTAGGAATCCAATTTTCTTTTACCATGATTCTGAAGGCATTCAAAATGATTCACGTTATAAATCTTGTTGAAGGATATGTGCCTGGGGTGTGGTGAGGATACACAGGAGCCAGCAGGGTGAAAGGAAGTCTAGCTAAAATAAGCAGATGGGTGGACAGATGGGCATGAGAGGAAGAAATAATATTAATCTGCAAAATAGATAATAAAAGTTTCAGGAAGAAAAAATGTGAAAATGAAAAAGTGATGGTCAAAATATAAAGAATGAGATAATTTACTCAGTAGGCTAGCAGGGACTCAGGGTTTCTGTTGCATTCAGAAAAGAAAGAAAAGAAAAAAAAAAAGCATCTTGATTCCCATTTCCCCATTTTAACTGTTACTCAAATTTGTTAATGTAAAAATAACATATTTCCAGGCTACAACACACAGTTGTGAATGGATATGTTTGTGCTAATTAAGGATAAGCCAAATCTTTCTGAAATTAGTGGAATGCTTTGACTTCTCTAGGCTTTAGGCTGGGCTCTTGAAGAAACTGAGGCATTGAA
Source organism: Syrrhaptes paradoxus (assembly GCA_013400615.1). NCBI lineage: Eukaryota > Metazoa > Chordata > Aves > Pterocliformes > Pteroclidae > Syrrhaptes > Syrrhaptes paradoxus. The sequence continues at coordinate 28,572 of VZTO01020699.1, forward strand.
CTCAGGGGGAACAGGTGTCATATATTCAACAGCTGTAGAAGTCACGTGATTTATTATAGTGCCTTAATGTGAAAAATAGGTCCCCTGTCCATATGGCAGAGGGGCTATATGCAGCCAGGATTTGCAGCTCTCTGTAGGTACGGGCTTGCCTCTTTCTGTGGAAGCTTACATGCCAGATTTGATGCCCCTAAAGGATCAGTTAAGTTTAGCTAAAGAATTTGAGAGTAGCTATGATTCTTTTATAAGAATACATTAAATACAGTCTGAGAATATATAATCTAAGTAAGATTTTATGGACAAAGAGGCCCATTTTTCATCCCTTTCAATACAGTACTGGGTAAAGAATGAAATCTTCACAGAAGCACTGGGATTTATGAAAAAAATTGTGGAGCTCTTATTTATTATATAGAGGTACTTTAAATGAAAAATACATTCATAACTCTTCTTAACTTAATTTTCACTTTTGCTGGCCAAAGGAACTCAAGGACTTTTCAAAATCAGTGTATAAAATATATTTCAAAATAGAATGGACTCACCTATGACAAATGGAAATAAATTTGGGAAGGTCTTGGATCTCTGAAATACTGTAATAACTGCATCCATTTCAACCAGATTCTATTGTTCATGTTTTATGGCATGGACATGCGAGACACCTAATAATCTAAAATCAACATTAATGGATGCTATGGTTAAATGAAGCCACCCAAAACCCTTACCCCACCCAAACACGTCTAAGAAATTTGAACATTGCAGAATATTGCTAGACTCAGGCCTGTACAATTTTCTGTTTAAATCACAAAGGGAACGGATGTCATGGCCAAGGTAGTACTTAGCAATCTTGCATATGTTATTAGCGCTTTGCTGAGACACAGCTTAATAAGTACTCACCTTAGAATTGCTGGCACTTTACCCTCAAATTATCTCCTTTAATAATGGATATAAGGAAGACCAACTGTTTTGTTTGACACTACTAACCATGTTGCTGCATTTCCTCTCATTTAGCTAATATTTCTGCGAATAAAACTGACCAAAATTTGCCTTATTTTTCTCCCTTCAGGCAGGAAAAAGCATACGAGTGTAGTTAAATACAAGTATTGTAAATATAATAAATGCATTAAACATACATGAGGAATATGGTGAATAAAATTCTGTACTTAGCTTTTTAGTTTTTGTTGAAGTTATTTAGGCCTAAAGGAAGGCTTTTGCCTGAAAGCTTGCCTAATTTTTCTAATTACACCATTTTATTTAATAGATGTTACCTCTCTTCATAAGCCTTGCCCAGCTGTTGTTCATGGCTACAGCAACCTACTGCTTCCTGATGCAAAAGTGTTTTAAAAATCCAGCCTTAACTGGAACACACATGTCCATTGAAAACTGAATCACACCAAGAGCTATGTACCTGCTTTCAGGGAACAGGCATCTCTACTCATCTACCTGCCACGAGAAGCTCCTGATGACATATAAAACCTTCCCAAGTCCCATCTCACAGAGTAAATCAAACACCTTCATCCAACTGTACTGCCGAAATACTTGTAGCTAAAATTCTTAATTTTGGGTCACAAAGTTCCTAATGCTCCTACATATGACCAGAAACAAAGTGGCCTGGTGAAAGAAATGCCTAAGCTCTGCTGGAAACCAGAGGTGTGCAGACAAACACCTACAAAGTGACCTCATGATGTAGGTATGGGCTTATACTAATTTATATAATATTAAGTGCATATGATTGCTGTGCCTTTTGTATATTATCTTCATGATTACAGCATTTATCCAGAGAAGGGGAAAATAACTTGAAAAGTGGTTGAGCATGCACCCCAGATACTAACTAAACCATCAGCAGTGAAATATGCTGTGTGAGAGCTAATTCATCTTCACAACCCCTATGTAAGGGACCTGTAGAATTACTGCTACATATGGAAAAATGAATTTTGAAATACACTGATTCTGAGCACATGATTTTTAAATGAGTATCCTGCTGAACAAAAATAATTTTTGTTAAAATTAATAAAACCAAAAAAGCACTGAAGCTGAATTTTCTGTAACATCTCTCATTTTTTTGGTCTTCTAGAGAAACGAGAATAAAACCCAAACCAGCTTATGCTTTTACAAGATTGATCTCTTCTTTGTCTACAAAGTAAGATCTGGACCCTGCAAAGGAGGGGTCTGCATGCTTACTGTTAGTTCCATAAATGTCAAAGGGTTTATTCATGGTGTGCATAGATATGCAAATGCACAGTCCTTTTCAGGCTTAGGGACTGAACTGGTAGCATTCATGGTTATCTCTCTGCTCGTTTTTGCATTTTACTTACATTTTTTAAAACTTTTTTCATTCTTTTTTTTTTAATAATTCTGCATCACATAATTTCCATCTGTCTTGGTAGATATACAGATCTGTCAGGTTTTATCCAGCGGCTCAACAGAGATTTCCATAGAGCTGGGAGGAGATTGGGAAGAGATAGACTGGCTTTTTTCATTCTCCCATTTTACGTTCCCCACATTTGTTTCTTTTGCTCTTTCTGAATATCTTCTTTTCCCTTTCCATTCTTTCAGGCCCTGCTTGTGGAACTTGATTTCTTCACTTTCCCAATCACCTCTGTCTTAATGCAATCATCAACACTCTCTACTGTCTCTGTAGCATATGGTCAGAGACAGATACATACAGTGATAAGTTACTCTCAAGGAAAAACAGTCATATTATAAAGGCAGTAAAGAATAATTCATTGCTAGGCTTCCATTTAGGCCAAATCGCTTAAAAAGCAAGAGGAACAGACACACAGAAAATTGCATAATAATCTGATCTGTTGAGGTGTGTTATGAAAACAAGGCTGGGCTGAGGGAGATAAGTACGCTGCACATAAGATACGTAATAGTGCTCCCTCTGAGCAGGCATGTGAATAGGTTTTGTTCCTCGAACAAAGAAAAATGAGAGAAATCCTAAATGTGGTGGACTGGTACCCCAGGTAAAAGATTTGACAATACGGAATACATCTTGAGAAATACATCCCTTTGAAAGTGTATTCTTTCTTTCACTTTCAACAATCTACACTGGTATAGAAAACTTTAGCCTCATAACAGCAGCCTGTGTTACACTGTCCACAAGTCTGACTTCCTCAAGGCTAAATTCCACTTACATGATGGCTTATCTCTGAACCTTTGACAGGGGACCCAACAGGTCTGTACCCCCAAAAAATCCTCACTAAAATGGCGAAGGGACAACATAATAGACGAGTATATGCATACACATTATAACCACGTTATAGGTTTATGGGTTTAAACATTTTAGCTATAGCAGTATAAAGCTGTATCTTCAGTAATGATAGTGGTATAAAACTTGTGCATGCTATCCTCCCATTAAAACAATTTTCTTCTCAAAAATGGCTGTAAAATCAAAGCTCAGTGTTTTGCTTATGTTAGCAGAAAACAGCTTTTGTTACTTCATAGTACTATTTACAATTGTACACCTTTACTAATGCACAGAATTTATTGAAATATGATTTACATAAAGATGAATATTTCCTCATTCCTTCCCCAGACCCACCTAGGTACAGGTACATAGACTTTGCATTAGAGAACACCTCTAAAAATTCCATATGCGTGTTACCCATTTCACTGCAATATGGGATAATGGTATGATGTTCTGCTGTTCATATGATTTTATACTTCTGTACCAATTTATAGACAAGGAACATGTTGCTGTATAGTTTTCACAATCAAGAGTAGTCTCTTCTGTGTGAATCATTTCCGTTACCCAAAATACTGGGTCTTTTTCTCATTTATGTTGAGACTTTTTTCAACATAGATGAGCTTTAGGTATTTCAAAATGGCAATCCAGAGACTAGCACAGGCAGCAAGTCTTTTTGCGAAACTAAAATAATTCCAATTAACTATCCTGTCAGTGACCCTGGCATTTCGCTTTTGTTAATGATTGGATAAGAGATGTCAAATTCTTGTGCTTTTAGTGTCCATTACTAGATTGAATAGGATGCCTTTCATGTTTATTTAGGGTCTGCTATTTATGTTTACTGTAAACCTATGAAGTAGGAACTACTGCAAAGACCAGAAGTGCATACTACAGATTAATGTCCTCTTCCTGGATATAATGCATCCAGCAAGACAGACACGTGCAAAGAACAACTCCTTTCTAATGTCTGTCAAACTACTAAATGATGAGATCTAACAGAAACCTGCTCTTCAGTCTTTTATTGATCATGAGAGCGATTTGTTTCTTGGGTGGGATCATCTACACGTCTTCCTGAAAAACATTATTTTTCATGAATTATGAGTGTAGTTAATGACAGAAGACAGTAGTAGCTTTCTTTCTGGAGTCATCCTTCTGTGTGAAGGAGGACAAGTGTGGTAGGTGAGCTGAATGGTAGACAAGATCAGGTATATTGTTTCTATTACTTTTAACATGTAATTGCTCAGGAAATGTACAGAAGGCTGAAGAAAACTACACACAGGTAGTAATGCAGTTGAGAAAAAAAGCAATCAGCCTGGGGACAAACTTCCAGTTTATAGACAAATTCTGGACTGTATAGTTTTAAATGCCACTAAAAGACACCTCTTCTGATTGTAAAAGAACCTTCACTGGGAACTACTCCATCAACATGAGCAATATGTTCCGTATTTTAATGAGATTAACAAGAAAAATGAGGAGTACTTCTATATGACTTTTTACTATAGCAATTATTACAGTTTATTTTCACACTTTTTCAAGGGATCTTCAAAGGCTTCCACGAAGTATATATTTAAAATAGGATTTCATTCAATGTATTGTTGAAGTTGTTCCTCCTTCAACAGATTTTTCAGTGGGAACAGAGTATTTTCAGTGTTTCGGAGGAAATTTCCAAAAGCATTGATTAGCCTGGGAGGATGAACACATATTTCCTTGACTTTTTCACACATTTTCTGTAAGTCACATATATGTGACTTCAATTTTTATGTGACTGATTTAGTGATAGGAAACTTCCTTTCCAAAAAATGGTATTTTCAGTCCCGTGGGACATTTCTGAATATTCCAGA
>VZTO01020699.1:33779-58979 GCA_013400615.1 Syrrhaptes paradoxus
ATGACCAAGCTATTTGTTGAATGAATTATGTATTTAATGCTGCATTTTTGAGTAAGAAAACAAGAACAGCCAAACTGGATCATATCAATGGCTCAGTTAACATAAGCACTTTGTATCCACTAATGACCACTAGTAGATAATATTGTGTTTAGGATAATACAGTTCTTACCCTGGCATTTCATCCCAATTTCTAGTAATACAAGGGTTAGGAATTCCTTGAGGCAGAGCCTCTGTTGAGTTGGGTCTGGCAGCCTTTGATGTTTGTGTTTTTTTCATAAATTTGTTTTTATTAATTTTTAACATACTAACTTTTGACAACTGCATTTATATTGTCATCAGCACATTTCAAGAAAACCCTGTTATCAAGCTGATTAGCACAACCCTTGTAAAAAAGTGAACTAGAGCAGTACTGTAATTTCAGTATGGAGGTACAAGCTGCAGTGCAGAGACACTCCTTTAAGGCAGCTTCATACATTTGCACGGTTATTTAATGTCTTTGTAACTAACATGAAAGGGACAGCAGAGTTGCTTGCCAAACAAAAATTTATTTCAGGGAAAGACGGGATTTTCACACATTTTGTTATGAGAACATCACACCTGAAAGGATTACATGTGGCATCTAAATCCAGCTACTCTTCCTTTTTCTCACCATCTCTATAATGCTTTCTTCCACCCTGCCATTTGCAGTTGAAGCCATCATCATGTCACACCTTGATGTCTGCAGCACAGTACTCTCCCAAAGGTAAGTATTTCTCAACTCAGCCCATGCAAATTGAGATCAGCTTATCAGCTGAGCAGCACACCCATCTCCTTGGAAGTGAGACATGGTTTTCTTCTTCCTACTGCACCAGACTAACACCATTAAAATGCACTATCAAAAGCCTGCACAATTTTATCTCTCCCTGCTGATCTACCTTCATCTTATTCTTCTCCACTGCTCTGTCAGTGATAACAACCTTATCTTGTCACTATCCTGTTTTCTGAATGTGTCCAGTCTACCTTCCTTGCTAATCAGGAAAGATAATCTTTCCAGACCTCAGGCAGAAATATGCTTCACAGCTAGACTTCTCTATATTTAAACTCCTATTGAAGACCCCAAGGTCTTCTGATGTCCCTGAACAGAACTGGTTGAGAGGGTACACTATGCTGGAGGACTAATCAAGACAGAAGTCACAAGTCTGGTAGAAAATTTGCATTTTGTTTCCCTTTTACCATGCCCCCGTATGTAAATTGTGTTTTCACACATACACATCATCTCCTTATTGAGTTTCAGAGGTTTTGTAAGTGGTTTAGAAATAGAAGAAAGTACTAATGACAATATATAGAACTTGAAATGAAAAGAACAGAAGAAATTATGATCTTGCATTTTGGNAGGCCAAGGGATAATCTGCTGTACTGTGCTCTGGTCTGAGTTTCTGAAAACATCTTAAAGACTTGACAGGATTATCTCTGTTTAGCCCTAACCCTACCCCATGGAGAACACTGCTTTGTAGAAACCTCAACAAAACTCATGTGATGAGGCCAACGAAGCTTCCTTGGATCTTAGCTAGTTGTTGAAAAAGTGCTGGGTTTGCTAATATGTCATATTATATCATCATATAAAATAGCAATATTGGAGCAAGTCCCTTGTTAGATAAATCACCAATGATTGAACAGAGCTGTATTATCCAAGTGAAAAATGTGACCTGTCTTATTCAATTTCTACGTTATATTATTTCTATTTTTCCTAGTAAGCAGGTAGTTAGGTAGGTACCTAAGTAATGCTGTTTCCTTTCTTAGTCCAACATCTACTTTTAGAACTGCTTCCACCAGGGCTCCTGTTTAGTTCCTCCTGTCAGTTGTATCAGAGAGAGATCATTTCTGACATAATAGTTTTTAAAAGTAGCTTTAAAAAATAATGAGAGAGATACTTTTATACTGAGAAAACTTTACATCAGGCATGTTTTCAGTGAAAAACACAATCTAGTAGTAGGTCTGTCACAAGAACCATGTGTCATACATATATGTGTTTTCAATTTGCTCACAACAGTGACAACAATAAGGAACAGTGGATTTAGCACTGGCATCTTTGTCCTTGCAGAAAGGACACTTCTCCCACTATCTCCTCTGTGTTTCAGGGTAGCAAATTCTATTGACAAGGTTTTCTATTTGGATGGGCTGTTTGCATTAAAAGGGGAAACAACTGTCAAAGAAGTCGTCTTAACAGATACACAAAACTAAAAAAAGCTTATCATGGATTAAACTTTGTATCACTTTGTCTGATGTAAAGAGGAGATAATAGGAGACATGGGGATATATGCAATGAAGAGAAACAATACAGAGTTTCTTAGGGGTTAATCCAGGTCTGCAGCTGAATACAACAGAGTTAATCTGCCCAGAAGAGGCTTTAGGCTAAATTCTAGGGGAAAACTTGTCACTTTATGATCCAGTTGTACTAAATGAAAGGCTCTGTTTACAAAGAAGATTTCAGATCTGCGATCCATTGGGGCAGAAGTTACGTCCATGATTTCTTCCTTGTTCAACACACCAGGGGACCTGTAGTCTGATAAATGATTTTTCAGAGATCTTCATTGTTACCTTCTTTCTTCTTTCTGAAAAAGAACAAGCGTTACAAAAAACATACTTAAGAAAGTACACAACTTTGACCTAAGGGCAAGAAGTTTTTGATGACAAAGACTTTGCAGTTTGTTTGTCCAATTTTGCACTAAACAAGAGTAATTGTCCTGTTTATTTCTACAACTGAAGACAAAGTAAAATGACCAATTTTCATAACTTGATAATTATGCATTTGGTAGATTCAGGTTTTATTGATTCTCCAAAATACAAAATTAAAATGTGGTAAGCAAATACATTAGATTACAGCATCTATTAGCTACCGAGGAGACAAATTCCAAAATAAAATTTAAAGGCTAAAAAAAGGTATGATTAAAATGTCTCCACAATCTTAGTCACTAGAGACTCTTTTATAGTACTTTAAGCTCAATTGTATATAGAGACTCAAGAGAATTAACATATGTCTTCACTGATTAAGAGTAAGAACAAACCAAGAAATGTAGTCACACAGTATTTTTTATCATGTTAGTAATTAAAATTTTAATATGCTGTAACTTTTTAATGGAATGTTACACAGATGGAAGTACACTGTGTTCTACCGCTGTGACACTTTAATTGAGAAAAAAGTCTTAAAGAGATAGTAGTCTAAAAGTTAACAGACTTTTGTGTGTAGCATATTTTTTACTTTTGCAATCAAACATTAATTGGATTTTTTTTTTCCAAAAAATACCTTTTATCCTGTACATAACTGACAAAAATAAAGAACTGAGGTATCACTGACTCATAAAACATGAGTTCTGGGACTGAAATCTCTAATTTTGTAAGAAAGCGTAAAAAGTGTAAAGGACTTCAAAAGAGCAAATGGTTGATTATTCTTGAACTGAATATACATATTTGAGTAACACATTCTTCTCAGTATAGGCGGTAGCTGTCACATATATAAACACTTCTATCTTTTGGCATCTCTTTAGAATACACAAGTCTCAAAGTATATTTGGCAATTGCAAGGCATGATTTTGTCTTCAACAATACAAAAAATAACTTTTTTAAGTAACTGAAAATCCGAGGAAAATGTTGTCTAATATTTACGACAATATTGAAAAGTAAAGAAAGAAACATCAGGCTTGGTCTTGCTTTCACATAAGTGGTTGGGTTATTTTCTCTTGTGGGAAATCAGAAATTATTTTTTCTCAATAACGAGACATAATGTACACTACTCTTCACAGAGTCAAGCACGTCACACTCGCTGGCAGGAGTGACCATAATACAGAAAGAGGAAGGGAAGTAGCCCTCCTTGTGACACCCTTATACCAATCCTACAGGCAGTCTTCATCTCCTCAGCCCATGATTCCTCTTCTTTCAGACAAGGACAGACAATAAGGGGTAAGAACTACAGCCTGATTTCAAAATTTGTGCTCTTTCTCATAGTTAATGAAATTCCCTTTCTTTACAAGAGCTGAATAAATTGTCTGAACTGTGCTTTCTACCCATCAGTAAACAAGACACCAGGCACAGACATTAACATTGATATAATCTCTAAACATAAAGGTAGTAAACTGAACTGTATCAAGCACCTTAAGTAACTCAGCAGAGCAAAAAGATATAGTCTAAGGTAGATAGCAAAGAAACAAATGGCTGGTATGTCTTGGGTATCCAGCTCCAGCAGTAAGTTCATAGTTCAGGAGCCTAGTGGAATGGGAACAGGGGGAAGCAGGGGTAGGAACGTATTGTAAGCCTGTTGGGAAGATCAGTTGCTAAAGTCATAAAAAAGTTTAATTATTTCCTTGCTTTTCAACTCATTTTTCTATACAACCTTCCACCAAAAGACAGGGTGTCATTCCATCTGCAATTGCACCAGATTTTTAGTCTTTCATGTGACTGAAGCAAAAGTATGTACAAAATTACTTTGTGAATCAATAAGTGGTCAGAAAAATGCTTCAGTGTGTTAATTATGTCCTCCATGTGCTCAGATACCTTTTCCTGACCACCTCTTAGGTGCTTGCTTATCCCCGTTTACTTGATAGACCAACTCAGACACATAAGTGAGGTCTGACTAATTCCCCTAAGAAGTTAAATGAGGTTAAAATTTGTTCTGCCGGTAGGCCAACATCTTAATAATTTTGGAAATCCTTATCTGTTCCTCAGCTGCAAGACAAAGAGAACATTAAGGAAAATCTGTGGGGGTAAGTATGTGAAAAACATTGAGGCATTCAGAGCCCAGAGTATTGAAGAATGCAACATTATTATAGATTCACTGCTACTACATAACCATAATATTTTGCCACTTCTGATTACTTCTGACTCCTGTGACAAAAATAATAAGCCACACGGAATACCGCTGTTTTGTTCACATGCAAGAGACATAAGAGAGAGTTTTTCTAACAACCATGGATAAAAAAAAGAATTGGTTGTACAATCTGTTGTCTCATTTTCTCTCTTTTTTACCCTCTTCCTCTCATGACATTGACACCTATTCAGTATCCCTTGCAACCACTATTCCTAAGGGAACCTGGACCCCATACTGGAAGAATGGCCATGGTATGGCCAGGGGTGTGGTGGGTTGTCTTACAGGATAGAGTTAGCGGTGTCTAGTGGAATGGAGATGGAGAACAATGTGAATGAGAATTAGGGAGGTGGCAGAAGAGACAGGAGCGCTGTATGCACCTGCACCAGGTCTATGTTACATGCTAACACTTCCATTAAGAAAATTAAGGCCCTGCACTGTGCCTACATCCAGAGAACACATGCTGTCAATTTGGGGTAGCTGGCACAGCAGGTCACTAGTACAGCCAAGGAAAAGAAAAAGAAGACTGTGTGAGCTGGCTACAGACAACAGGAAAAGACCCAGAACATGTACATGCATTGAATACGTTCTGATCTGCCAGTAAAAGACGTGGCTCTGGAGATCTTCTAGCCTAAGACTGACTACCTTTTCTCATGCCCCACACAGATACTAACCCTGAAACTTCTACTCCTCTTGGAAGACTTACACAGGTGCCTAGGGAAGGACAGTATGCTGGGACAGCAGTGGAGGGTTGGGCCAGGGGATGCTGGAGGCCGTGAACTGCCTGCTAGTCTGCTGGTGAAAAAAGAGAGTCTAGGATTGAGAACGCACTTGCTGATCTTAAGGAACAAGTCTTACAACAGCCTTTGATCCTGGCAGCCAGGTGATATTTAGAAAGACCACCCAGTTACCTGGTGACTCAGGAAGCTTTGTTCCAGCCATCTGAAATCGTGCTTAGGGAAATCATCCAGACATAAAAAAGCCAGTTTCTAAAGAGAGCATAAGTTTCTGTGGTGACACAACCAATGCCAGGACAGATAAAGCAGGTTCATTTCATAGACGAATGCACAAAGCTTACTAGAATTTCTCGGGGGCCTGTGATCAAACTACCTGGAGCCAGTCTGGTCCCTGTCATGTCCACAAAAGGTAAGGGAAGAACTTAAATACCAGCTTTCTTTCAACTAATAATCTGAGTGTGAACTTGAGTCTGAACTAACGTAAACAAGCTCATATCTCATAAATCCTCAATGTCTACAGTAACAGGTGCCATGCTGTCTGTTCAACATTGTGACCAAACAGTATCTCCTCCAGGAAGGTGGTCAATAATGTATGAACCAACAGAAAGGACACTGACTGAGCATACCATGTTATTTAAAGGGGTAAATAACATTTGATACATGTCTCAGTATCTCCTAGAGGGCCTTTGGCTTGATTCCTCCCTGTTTTACATTTTGGTAAGGGCATTTACAGATATGCATAAGAGCAGAGGGGGATGGCAAACTGAGTGAAAATGGTATCACATTCACTTCACTGACATGTAAACAATCTTCTGGAATTTGAGGCAGTGCAGCATCATGTCCCTGGAGGTCTGAAAGATCCCAAGGTAGGCTCTGAAAGTACTAACCGTAAGAAACATATTTTTCTTAGGGCTTCTGGGAAGTCATTGATAGGAACTAAACAAAAAAGAATAATGCTTTTCTACCTTCTGTCATACAGGGAGCTGTTTATCTGTCACATTCTAACAGCCTCCAGTATCTCTAAAAGGTCTTCGTTAGAAATGGGTTTTTTTGGTTGAGATGTAAGACTGTTACAAAAAAGATACAAAAGGCTTGATTCTCTTTTCCCTGCTAAGTTTACTGAATGGCAAAGAAATTGCCCTAATTTGCATCAGTGTACATGAAGGTGGAATCTGCCAAAGAATTCTGATTCAACCAGGAACTGATCAGCAGGAAGAAAAAAAAAAAACAAAACAAAACATACAGAGAGAAAACATACAAGCAACTGTCCAAGTATAGACCAAAATCTTGTATATCTCAGAACACGTATCATTTCCATTTGGAGGCTTTTTTGTGTTTGGGTTTGTTGGGTTTTTTTAGCAGTGGATGAGTGAGCAAACTGAAAGTCTTGATGGGCAGATAAGAGCTGAAATGGAAAAGGACAGTAATGTTAAGATGAGTTAAAAGCTCTTTTTGACCCTATCCTTAACACCATCTCCCCAAATGCATCCCCTGTGAACTTTTTGTGTTGCATTCAGTTTGCTGAAACAGGGGATAGAGAGGCCAAGCCAAGGATCTATCCCGCTTCATTGAGTAAAGCTGGCCTACCAGAAAAGGTGATGGGTTAGAAGTTAATACAAATGACAGTTCTAAGACAAAGTTAGCCAGAGCCTTCCTGTGGAGCCCAGTGCCAAGAAGGGGACCTCCTGCTGATCCCACTTCTTTAAATTTCCCTTTGCTCTCTGTCCCCTTATCTACAGGTCCTGCCGTGCCAGGCCAGGGGATCCTTATTAAAATACAATGTACTGTCACTAATAGAAGTGAGCAAAGCCTCATTAGCACAAGGGTTAGAAGAGAACTAGCTCTAATTACAGCTCACTTAGAAGAGACAATCAAATGAATAGATAAACCCTTCAAGAGAGAAGTCAATTTTTTTCTTGCATTTGGCCAGGAGTGGATTTCTTTATACACTCCTTTAAAAGGAGTAGAATACATCTATTGACAGTTTTTTCCTACAGAAATTCTTTCATCATATAGTTTCCACCAAAGGACATTTATGTTTTCTGGGTGGGTGGCTAAGGGGCTTCTTGTGTTATTTGTGCCTGTGTTGGCCAGCACAGACACGCTCTGCAGCACTTGCTACCTCCCATCAAAGATACAGCTGGGGAGGGGTAGGCTGTTCATTCAGATCCATCACATAGGAACTCTTCATTCTGTGAGGACGCGCTTGGTAGTCAAGTGGACCATTGCAGTGTTTGGAGCATAGTTGTCACAAAAGAGGCAGATTATTGCTTCTCCTCTGGGCAGACATACCAGGAAAATAATGTAGAAACCTGATGAGCACTGTGAGTCAAAAATGTTCTTTAACATAGGGATTGTCATTTTTACATCTTTGGTTTCACCTTCTAGACTCCCTGAAAGGCTGGAGTGAAGAGCACAGGCACAAAGAGGTTAGGAATAAACAATTTTTTGAGGTAAGATCATTTTTTCATAGTTTTGTGGGGAATTACCCAGCTTTCATAAAGCTGTACAGAACATACATCTTTTGCCACATACGATTTTAGTCCAAATATTTTGAACTCTTTTTTAGCAGTAAAATCTCCCCAACATTAGGTCCCAGATGACCTGGTTCTGTCTGAAACATACATCTTACCAAAGATGTATGAATAACCCCAAGTTCTGATTCTTGGGATTTTTCCCTGTGCTTTTAAGTTCTCTCATCCCCACAGAAATACTCATCATATGTCTGTAAAACAGTTGCCATAAGATATATATTTGGAAAATATTTTTTAGACACCCAGTTTGTTACTTTGTTATGACTCATGCTATTTATCGATCTTATTTAAAGTCTTTATAACTGAAGTAATTTGCAAGGACATGCCATGGCATCAACAGGTGAATTTACCAGAGCAGATGTCACAAAGTTACTATTTCAGAGTTATATTGCAAGTTATCTGGAAGCTTCTGGATCAAACCAGTGGCCCATCTAACCCAGCTCTTTGACAGTGCCCTTTACTCGTCGTAAATGCAAAATGCAAGGGGACCTTTTCTAAGTTTTATCCATTACGCGGCTGTTGGTTTATGCTGTGCTATCACATCCTTTGAGCATGGGGTCAGACTACCCTCTTTCATCTAATTTAGGAAGTCTACAGACTGGTTTTCCTAAGTGCAGCTAAGAGAAAGCATTGCAGTGAAGAGAGTGAAAATACAATGCCCACAGCCCCCTTTCACTGATTTATAAACTGCTTGCTACGTGAAAGGAAGAGGGCTGTTTTCCTTTTACAGTCCTGCCCTGACATACAATGAGAAGAATCTCCCCTCTGTTCCCACCTTTCTGCTCCACCACTGCCCCAGCACTAGCCACCAACTTTGCTGCTAAAATACAGCCTAGTCTTTAACAAGAAATATGAGATGTGGGTTGTTTGGGTTGTTTTTTTTTTCTGACATGAAAAATCATGAGACTTTCTTCCCAAGAGGACCAATCTTCTGCAAGAGACTCAAATATTCTGAGTCCCTATCTAAGACAAATAATACTATCTAAAACTGTGCCGTATTACAGGGTTTTTATAGAAAAGAGTGGGTTTTATGAAAATGTTACAAATAATAATTAGCTATAGAACATTTTGTGGATATTAATAGTGTTTTCATTTTAAAAAGTTCTTTTTTTGGACTATTCTGGTCTTTAAGGTCCATAGTCCTCAAAGTCAGTGGGCACAATACGTCTAAATGTTTTAGTGGAACTTGTGGGAATAAATAGCTGGTGGTTAGCAAAAATGTAAACTGGCTTTCAGGTTAGAGAATTATTGTGGACAAATGAGTCAACATTGAGGAAAACCCTGTCGTAAGCATGAGAAGCATCAGGTTGAAAACACCGCCTGTGACCGTGTGAGTGGAAAACAGACAACACCTGAAGGTCATCAGAATGTAAAAGCAAAACTGAGGTTATGTATTCCTTTGTTATAAATAGGGAGCTTGCCTACAGCATAGGGGCATTTGCTCTTGGCAATGCTCCCCCTATCAGCAAACCTGAGTGGGTTTGGTATGTTTGAGTGCATCATCCCGTTTCTGGCTGCCCGGAGATCAGCAGATCTGAGGCAAAACACATAAAACTGATTACACGTGTTTATCATGTAACATCTCACTAGTAAATAGAATTCCCTATATAAAGAAATGATTGCACTGGGATTTTACTCAACTGGCCTAACACCAGAGAGAACAGATGATGGCCATGAAAGCAGTTTGTAACCACTGAAGACATTGTGCCATTTATCCTTTCGTGAACTGAAGTCACCAGCACATCCAAGATCTAGATCCATCTGCAGTTAAGACAGAATAATTTCTTGCAGTGTCATCTCCAACACTCTCTGCAATCTAGCTATTCACTATTTATGTATTCAAAATATCCTTTCAGACTATATGTGAAAATGTGGCTCCTTTTTTCAAGAGACAAATTTAGATACTTGCTATAACATGCTCAAAATTTATAGAGATTTTCCTGTGTTTTTATAGTGAATTCTTTCTTTCTGCTAAGACTTAATGAAAAAAATGTAAATCAAATCCATGGAAGTTAAGTTTAATGCAACAGATGATCAGTGCTGGTTGAACACAAAACCAAGGATAACTGTCTTAACTGGAAACTTTAGATGGTTAAATGTTCATAACGTAACAGTCCAAAATATTTTTTTTCTTTAATTATAGTTATATTAAATTCTTCTGTATGATATACCAACCAAATCAAATTGATTATGTCTGCAAAATAAAGTCTGAACACAACTGCTCTTGAAAAAAAGAGAGAGTGAGATCAAAAAAGGTTTCTTTCTTGTTCAAGTAATGAGAACCTCCTTTTAAGTGCTTATCAATATGGAAGTTAATTTGCACAGCATATTATCTATCAAAAGTCAGAATATGAGTCAAACAAAGGGTTTTGTCTTTAAACAATAGGCTATTAAACATTGTTGCTTGGAAAACTCAGTTTTGCAGTGGGTTGGTTTTTTTTGCCTTTCAGGAGAGATTCTCAGCTGGTGTATATTAGCCTCATACTGTTGATATGAGAGAAGCTAAGATGTTTTTCACAGCTTTGAAGAGGAGATTGATCCATACATCTAGCTGAGAAAGTTGATATTTTCCATTATAGTGTTCACATAAAAGACATTCTCTACTTCATATATTATTTTTAAAACTTTTTTTTTTCTGTAATTTTACACAGGTCTCCCTGACACTTTTGCTGCCATCAAGAACAAAGATCTGGAGCAGAATGTTAGCACTTCTGAATCAGTATCACTCTGCAATGACCTTTAAAGATGTAAAGGACAGAGCTTTACTAAGTGCCTTAAATTCCATTAGGAGTCAATAAGAATTTGGAAACTTTCAATGTATTACTAGGGAAACTCAGCACTACAGCACCTGAACTGAAATGCAGAGACTTTGTTATTTACTACTACTACTACTACTACTACTACTACTACTACTACTACTACTACTACTGCTGCTGCTGCTGCTGCTACTGCTGCTGCTGCTACTACTGCTACTACTACTGTTATTATTATTGCTACTGTTAATAATAAAAATATTATCTTTTAGAGACACAAAAACTACCTTCACTATATCCAAACTGGGGGGTGGTGCTACACATTTGGATTTATAGTTGCACCACGTATAAAGCAGAAAGCAGAACAAATTTATGTTTATGAGAATCCTCTGAAATCTCAGCTAGGTTATAATGTTCCCATATCTTACTGTTTTTCTCAATGTTGCTATCAAAATGGATAACTGCAGGAATAAGTTGACCTTATCTTGCAGAAAACTTTAAAAATGGGAATGAAAAAAAAATCTAAACTCTTTGTCAGACAATCTAAAACATCAGGTCTGAGCAGCAGGAATCATGACACAGGAAGAAAGCCAGCAGTTCAGAGCCTAAAAATATCTTTCCTCTTCCACTTTACTGTGCTCCTATTATAGCTTAAGCAACACTCACTGTATTTTTTTCTCTATAACCTTTAGCTTAATAGCTGTCTGTAAAGACTTCCTTTAAATGCAAATATACTCTTTACAGTAAAAGTCATGACCCTATACTATACTACATACTGTAAATCCAGAAGAAAGCTATCAAAATCTATGAAACTATGTCCATAAAAAGGTACAGCAAACAAATGAAAAATCAGGCCCCATGTATTAGTAAGCTGAGTAACATTTTAATGGCTTACATTTTGCACTATTAATAAAGTGGCATACACAAAAAGCAAAAGTGTTTTTATTTTTCACTGAAGTCTTAGAAATTGTGTCAAGTTACTGCAATCTCCTTGGGAAATAAAATTTATTTCTTTCTGGTTTTATATGTCACTAGAGATATGTGGCAGAGACTGCAAATTTTACACAACACCTCCCTTTTTCAGGGGATCTAGTATAACTGATGAAATTAATACCTCCTTTACTTATCAAAGTATAAGAATCTGCTTTACTGTGTAAATCTATAACATGCTTGCAGATTGCATTGCAGGCAGAGGTAAACTACACCGTAAATAAAGTAAGCGTGGAAGTACCCACAGAGGTATCCACAGCCGAATGCAGCTACTGGTGCACTTGAAGGGGACATACGACCAAGATGCAGGAGCATCCTGGCCTTCCTCAGTTGTCAGCAGCCTGTAGTGTTTGCTGGCATGTAACAAAAATGTAAATTCGCCCTTATGCCAGAAATAGAGGTGAAATAGTGAAAAGGTTATAATTTCTTGTGCTGCACATGCCTTTCTCCAGTTACATTAAATCCTGCTCAGCTGTCATTAACAGTTTGTCCAGGGCTGACTCACGCTGAGAAAGACGGCAGGATAAGTGAAAGCACAAGAGCAACTACAATCTAAACTAGTTATAAGGAAGATAAGTCAAACTGCTGTACTTCAGCAATACTAGTGTGAAAAACATTCCTTATTATAATGGTTTTCTGACAATCCCAAATAAATTGTGACCCTAGTTGGGACTTTTCAAGCCTTAACTGCAGAGAAAGGGACTAGGCTGTAAATATTCTATTCAGTTACTTTCAAAATGGGGCGAAAAAGCATGGTACATGCATACAGAGATGTGGAATGGACAATTTTTTCAGGCTTAGTAAGCCAACTAGGCTTTCTGAAAGCACAGTGGGCCCAACCTGGAGAATTACTGTGTTCTCTCAGATCCCATAAGCCCCCTATGAGCCTTTCTTCACCTCTTTCCCACAGATTTCACACAGTATTTGGATGCCAAGAAGATCGTGCACCTGAGCAGCCTCCCCAGAGCTGCGTGGCCTGGGCACAGTTGCGGTCCAGACTTCCGGCCTCCCAGGAGCTGCATCTCTGCTTGCAGAGGCAAATATGATGGCTGGCTTGTGGGTTTTCTGCTCCATGCACAGGATACCTCGTGAAAAAACACAGTCCTCCCACTAAGTGCTACTTTTACTTTCCGTAGTAAGTATTTTTGCACAAGGACTTATGACAGCTACAGGGAAAGGGAGTCTGAGAGTTGCTTTTTTCTTGCTCTTGTGATTGTTTTTCTCTTTTATAATCCTAGGTAAATCTTTGCCTGTACTGGGTGGAAAGAGTTTTTCAAAATAAGCTAGACTCAGAGCTCTACCTGGCCACTAAAGCAACTCAGTCATTATCTTTAACCTTATCAATATCCTGAATGTCAGCTGAACAAGGCAGCTAGAAAATTTCAGTAAACAGAACAGGGAACAACAGGGAGGATGTGGTAATCTAAATCAGAAATCAATCATCCAAGAAGCTTTTTCAAATGGAAAAGGGGAAAAAAAAAGAGGCAATCAACTGCCAGCCATTCTCCCCCCACCAAAAAAAGGGTTTTTTTCTCTGTGTCTCTTTCATGTGCACCACAGTGTTTCTGCAAACAAAAATAATAAGGGCTCTCAGGTCCTTCAAACAAAGTGAAACATAATCCCTTCATGGAGAGTGCATCAATAAATTAATGGAGTTCCTCGGTCTGTTTGGAAGAGCAGTATCAGCTAGGCTTGGGGATCTTAATAATACTCTTATTAAGAACCAGAGCAGTTGAGTTGATTTGTTTTTCCTGTAACACCTGAAGCAACAAAACTCCAGTGAGAACACAAGAAATGGTTTTTCTTGAGTCAGACTTTGAAAATAATTTTCCCTCTCTGGCAGCGCCCTGTCAGTCAAACTCCACAGGAGAGGAAAGTGTCATCTTGCCAATGTATTTTCTGCATGTTACAGAGAAATTAATATGCCATTGAGAGCAACCTCCAAGAAAAAAAAAATCTGATTAGTCTCCAAAATTACCTTTTTATGATGGGAATTTCAGTTTCTAAGCACAGCCACAATCTGTACTCTAGTGGGTGTAAAATCCAGATGCTTGCTTTTTGTATTTTTTTAATCATTCTTGCTTATCTAGATGTACAGATTTTTAGGCAGGGACATTATATAACCAATTGTTTTGTGCTTTTCTCACACAACTGGCACTGCCTTGAGCTGACAGACATTACCGCAATACAAAAAAACACAGGCCAGACCTCTAGCTGGTTCAACAAACCCAGCTTCATGAAAAACAATTGGTCGTCACGTATATCTACCAGCCAATCAACAGGATCCTGATTTTCAAAACACTGAAAATTATGTTTTATTAAGAATTTATTCTTATTTCGTTGTAGATAAATCATAATACAAGTTTGTATCTACTTCCAACCTCCTTTCCTTTACAAATAGTTATGCAGACTCAGGGCCCAAGTCCAATCTTTCTCTACAAGATAGAGTAACTTACACAGCAAACCAAAAAAACTGGGGAAAGTTTACCTCTTGGCATCAGCTACTGAAAAATGCAAAATCTGGGAAACTGGTTGTAAGTTACAGGTGAAAAAGACTTGGAAAATCTAACTCCCAGAAACTTAAAGGAACTACTTTAGCACCAAGCCATTAAAACCCCAGGTAGTGTTCCCTCCCTCCTCACACTTTATTTCTGTTACCCCACTACATGAAGGATTAGCACTGCAAATTTAATTTAGATTTAATACTGATTAAAGGTGTCCCTCTCAGTAAGAAATTTGGTGCAATAAAAACAGATCAGTAGATCAACCCCATTGTTGTTGAGGCCCCTCCGTCTATTAATGGGATTTGTTTCAGATTAGCCTAGTCCCCTGGACTCAACATCCCTGTGACACATGTAATTCAAAGATGTGCGAAAGAGCCATCATTGGCCTAAATTTCCACATCATATTTGGATTTGGACAACATGGAGGGAAGAGCACAGACTGGTGTCTCTGGTTCAGTCTCTTTAAATATGTGCAATATGTGAAACACTATCAAATTAGTCTTTTCCCACACTGCAAATCAACTACTGTATTTTAACATCTTGCAACTGTGGGTTATTGGTAAAGATACTTCAATGCAGCCATAAGTGCAATGTTATACCTCTGCATGGAAAAGGATACCCCAAAAGTTTTTTTTCCTCCAACAGCTTTGCAAACTCTGAATCTTCACAGCTTGGTCCCAGTAACTTCTTACACCACTGTTTCACCACACTAGGCTGATCTGAAGATTTCAGTTCAAGGAGCAGTACTTCTGAAGGAGTAAAGTTACCTGCAGTTTGGGTAGCATATAGAAAGCTATGGTACGTAACCATGGACATCCCATTGGTTCCTCAGTAAATTATTTTCTGAGAAGTTCATTCACAAAATTATTTCCTGAAAGCAAAAGATGTTCTTCTGTTTATAGATAGACCTCTTCCACAGTCACAGGTAACTCAAGATGATGCTACACCTATGGTCAGTTTGAACATCCATAATGTAATATGTTTCCACAAATAACCATTTGTCATTGTTTCAGCACTGATAAAAAGGACATTATTAACATCTAGTTGCTGCTTACTCACCACTGCTACAGTATATGTCACTTATTTTAGACTGCAGCTGAGTGTAAGCAAGGAAAGCAATAAAATTGGTATGATGTTCAGTTCTTCAGAGCAGGTATTTTGAGTTGCAGTTTGTGAGATCAGTCACAGAACGGAATTCAGAGACAGTTTAGTTTGGGAGTGAGTAATTTTGTTTCAGGAATTTTGGAGGAATAAAAAAGAGGTTTGGGCTTTGATTAAAAGTACACCACTCAAATTATTTTAGCTGGTAAACCTTGAATAATACACCAAAAAAACCCAAATATCTTTTACATAAAAATTCTTTAAAACCCTGGTTAACATTTCTATTAAAATAAAAAAGATATATCATAGTTCTTATCAATTAGTATTGACAGAGATAATTACAGTACAGCACACCCAGCCTTTGGTATATATGAGAAATCTCACTTAAATTAATGAAATGACATGGATCTCAATTACCACAGAATTTATTCTGTACTTAATATCAGTAGTCCTGAATCTTTCAGTCCTTAGTTGCTCACTGCCACTTTCAAAACTAACAAACAGTCAAAATATTTGAATCTAAGAAGCTATGGGTCATGAGCATGGCAGTTCTTCATCTACGAAGACTTTGAAAAAGAAATTATCACTTAAGATGCGTATATGGCATCTTCAGCAAATAAACAACCCAAAAGCTTGTGATAGTTATATTGCTACAGGAAAGAGGTTGTACACTTATTAGTACCTGTCCTGCTTTTATAACTCTATCATTTTGAGTTCTACCAATTGTATATTACAAATTTAACAAGTGAAGAAATCTGCACCACCTTTAGTGTAACTCTGGGAACATTTTATACTTTGGTAAGTATATATTATTTCCCAAGCCATCTGTGTCAGCAACAGCAATATAGACTTTCTATAATTACCATGATAATAATTTTGAGTCCGGAGATGTAGATTGAGGCATTCCTTCAATTTGGCTATGATTTATGATTTAATCATATTCCTCCCTTGTTTTGTGGTATGCACACAATGGGCCATAATGTAAAATTAAAAGGCAAGACAAGAACTGCTAATCCAGTAGTAAAACTTATTCTTCTTTGCATTCCCCACACATGGCCATATGGACACACAAAAGCCTGAAGAAAAAATGATCAACCGCTATTGAAGATGTAACACTGATTGCCAGCAATAAAAGTGCTCTCTGGACAGACAGCAATAATAA
The DNA here is from genome assembly GCA_013400615.1 of Syrrhaptes paradoxus. Lineage (NCBI taxonomy): Eukaryota > Metazoa > Chordata > Aves > Pterocliformes > Pteroclidae > Syrrhaptes > Syrrhaptes paradoxus. The sequence goes on from VZTO01020699.1 coordinate 50,398, forward strand.
AAACAGGCCACCGTTCAGGGTCCATCTAGGTATTGCTTTTAAAGGTAATTGCAGCATCTGCTTCTTGAAGTAGTTTAAAACCAATGTAAGGATCTTGCTTCTGTCCCACTGAATGGCAAGCAGCACTGAGTAAAGAGCGAAAGGGTTTTGAACACAGCTACACTAGAGAGCACTACCAGGTCAGAAGTGAAGGCAGAAACAGCTGCTTTTTCAATAGACTCATCAGAGCTTCTCCATGCTCGCTGCACTTGCCCACAAGACTTCAGCACAGACTATTGTGTCGTATTTTTTTTGCTGTGGGAACTTCACTCTTAAGAAACAAATGGACGGGCTTAACTATTAAGTGTCAATCAAATTGACTATAAGGGCTGAGGGGAGGAGGGGTTTATGAGGACAAGACTATTTTAAAAATTTAATTACCCTTCATCCTCTGATCATTCTATGCTTTTACATGGTTCAGATTGCCTCATTTAAACCAATGAAATTCTGATGAGGAAATGTAATTTTCCACCTTAAATCTTGTTTATTTATTGTAGTAACATTGACAATAATCTCTGCTTTTGCATGAAGATTTATAGTCTTTTGATAGCCTCTCCTATACAGAAGCTGACAACTGTTATAATCTACTGTACTATATCCATATCCACTGATTTCACATCAGACTACTTTGTCAGAGTCGGGATGAAACAAAAAAATTATTTTTTCTGCTCAGCAATACAGATGTTCTGTAGCACTTCTTGAATGTAAATAAGAATATGGAGCATTGGGTAGTCCTTCATTTTCCCTTTATTATTCAGAGAGTAACATTGGTCTTAATAAATTTTTTTTTCTCTGTGTTTATCTGCTTACCCTAATGCCCTGGGAATAAGATTGCCTTACCCAGAGATAGAGAGAACATCCAATATTCTCACCTAACCATGGAACCTATTTCACATTTCATTGGTTGCGTGAATGAGCTGTGAAAATTGCTTCCTGTTTCTCTAAAGTATCAGGACAGTGGTTTGCATGGGAGAGATTTCTTCTGGTTACATGAAATAAAACTCATCCACTGAGTTCATTTCAAAGTCTTAAAACTACTGTGCATCTTGTTAAGATTGAACAAATCTTTTCTGCTCTGTGAATACCTGCTCCCAGATCGGAGGCATTGCAGTTACCTCTTGTTTACAGCAATCTATCTATAGAAAGAAAGAAAATTAAAAAAAAAAAAAAAAAAACACAACAGGAAAACACACAGCCTTACTTTTTTCTGATAAGTGTAGTCTTGGCTTTCCCAAATTGAGAGGAAGCTGCTTTCAGTGTATCAGGGGACACTCGAACAAGGACAGTCTATTTTAGTAAGAAGCTGGTTTTGTCTAACATTAAACAGACAGAGAAAAATAGCTTAAATAACAGCGATGGGAGCCTAATTTCGAAAGCTAAGTTAAGCACTTCTCATCCTTTTCTCTGCTAACATCCTTCCACCTCTCTGAGATATTAATCAGATCTGAAAGCACCAAGAAAACCTGAGAATATTTAAAACCTGTGAAATGCAAAATCACAGATTTTACTGAAGTCCATGAAACTATATCTATTTCCACTAATACCAGAGTACATACGGACTGTGTATTTACCTAAGAGTATTCAGGTTTAGGACTTTCAAATTACTTTTAAAAAATAGAAAACAAAATTTCTGAAAAATATAGAGCTCAATTCTTTACAGCTGAGTGGCTGAGAGCAGTGAGATTTGGGAAAATATTTATGTGGAGACCTAGGTTCAACTTAATCCCGTAAAAGGCAAAAGAATTTAAAACAACTGTGAATCCAGTTGCACATTCAAAGGTGTGTGTGCATCCCTGAATGACCAAAATCGTACACCTACAGATTGTTAAATACTGTAGCAGCCATAATGTCACCTAACTTTAGTTCTGAGGGGTTTACTGTTTACTTTCTCAGGTGGGTTTGTTGGTTTGAGGTTTGTTTTTTTTTCTGATGAAAACCAGTTGATTTTATATCTGAACAAAATCCATTACGAGGAGGAAAGTAAGTGCCAAAATGGTTCATCTTTGTTAGTTATTTTACAGCCTGAGAGATGGCAAGACAGCTAGAGGAACAAAGTTGGCATAACTCTTGCACAGGGGAATGTCAGAAATTCTGTAGTCCAGGCTTTGAACAGACAAACCCTGCAATTTACATTAAAAATGGGAAAGTGGTTCTGAATAATCTGTATCAAAAAACATAGTTACACCTTCTTTTGGTGATATGTTACATTGTCAGGAGAGACTTTAGCTAAAAAGGGAAGAGAATGTTTACATCAAATACGAAATCCTGCATCACAGACAACGTGAATAGCAAAACCATATCAGAATGTTTCAACCTAATACAGAGCAAATTAATGTCTTAACTAATGGGCTAACCAACAATTGACTGGGAAAAAATTACAGCTCTACAAAATTACACTATGGGTTAAGATTCATTTTTGACCATTGTACCTATCTAACTGTCTGTGAGGCATGACTTCTGTGTAGTGATAAAGTTTTGCCCACTTTTTAATTCCTTCTTTGCAAAGCTAGATACAAAAAAAGCACTGAATACACAATAGGCATAGAGCTGGAATTCATTTTTTTTAATAGCAAAAAAACGATAGCCTGTACATTATTCAGGAATAAAGTAGAGATTTCTCCTTGTGCTTCTAAGACCAGCTTTCCCTTGGCATAAAGCCTGGTGCTCATCATCCCAACAGAGCATTGGGAACCAGAGATTACTTGACTTCATCCAATTTCCAAACAAAACACCTAGCATTATGTGCGGTAAAGTTCAGCAATTAAAAAACATTTGGCTTTAAGCCTAAAAATCCAGTTCTTCAAATAGAACCCATAGAGGAGAAGCTTCAAAAGGAGGATCTTCCCAAGGTGGCTACTGCAGTACTCTGGTTCTGTGAGTAAATCTAACAATAGAGACAGAAAGTAACATGCTGCTAGTTGCGTGTCGGTAACTGCGAAAGAGAGAGAGAGATCATGAAGTGCAAGTGTTAAGGAGTGGGAAGGTATTATTCTGTTTCTTTAGCCGAGGAAAGGAAATCCAACACTTCAATTCTCCATTGAACAGGGCTTATTTGATTCTAGTGGAAACAACCAAAATTTCAGTTTCAGCAGAGCTACTATTTTTCTTTCAGAATTGCTGAGAATATCAGGCAGTGAATAACTCTTAATCAGACTTGTTTATTCATGTTAAAAGTCAGTGCAGGTCACATTGTTTGCTTGGTGCCATTTGGTCTGCACTTAGTCCTCCCTGAACAGGAAGTCCTTAAGATTAAAGATTGTATTTTTATGGTCCCATGCCTGCCTACTCCGAGCTATTACCTGAAGAGCAATGTAACCAGGACTCAGTCTCTAGAAAGGATATTAACAACCACTAGTGTGTGTGCATGTCAGGATGAAAAATAGGAGGAAATCAAAGTAGAGCAACATGGTGAAGGCAAAATTGTAAGAAACAGCAGCTTGATTGTTCACAATATTGGGAATAAAGTGTATTCAGACAGAGATATTTTCTATTCAGAGGTCAGCAGAGTGCTAGATCACCAGAATATATTTAAATTCAAGCAGCAAATGTGATTTAAATACCCCAAAGCTATTTGCCACTGGACATAATATTTTCGTCCATTTTGTAAGGTATGAGGCATCCAAAGTGTTTGTTTTTCAGAAAAGCTAGGCTTTTTTCCCAGTATTGCAAAAACCATGTAATGACACAAGAACGAGAAAGAAAACTAAGCAGAGTAAATGGTATGTCTAGAAAGGTCAGGAAGACTTCATAAACTAATCATTCTGTCAGCTCTCTTATTAGATGGATGTTCATACTTTGATTTTGTATTTCTTCTTCATGGTCTCTAACTGAAGGAATTATTTGACAAGATCTTTAAAAAAAAGGAATTAGCATTTAGCTTTTTTTTAGTTTAAATTTTAAACAGCTGTATATTATTTCAGTATGGAACGAAATCCAAACAATCTTTCTGAGAAACAATTTTGTGACCAATATTTGCATACGCTAACTGAACTAGAATATCTATGTTCTGTATTGAAACTGTGTATCTGGTGCCATTAACATGTCATCTGAATCATTGGGGCTGTAGAGCAGCAGCATGAGATGCCTTGACACCACCGGAGGCTGGATGCTTAACTCACCTGATGTCCAGTGCATGCAGTGAGACAGAGGTCACTGCCAGACAGACGGTTGTAGCTCCTGATCTCTGAGCACACTGGCTATGAAAAAAAAGTCCGAGGCTACAAACCCACCTGTACCAGCCCTGTGTATTAGCAGGTCACATACTGTTTAAGTTTGCCTAGATCAGGAGTAGACCTATGAACACAGTCCTGTTAAACTAGCTAGCACATGTTGATACGGAGTTTTATTGTAGATTTGCAGTGGCTGTGGGAGGACAGCCAACTCAGAATAAAGCTACATTGTGACTCAGCTATCATTTTCAGCCAGCATTTCCACCGAATAAGGTGGTCTCCACTTCCCATCACCACAGTCACCACTTCTAACTCCCATGCTGTTTTCTTCCTTGTGTTATGTTCAGACACGCAGTAAGTCCCAGGTTAAATTAGCCTTTTTATCTTTCTTTCTTTCATCTGTACTGGTTTTCACCTAGGCGTGTTCCTAATGCTCTTCAGTAAAGAAAGGAAGGTGTAGAGGAGGGGATGAGCAGTTAGGGAGTGCAGGGCCGCCTGTATGAACTTGGAGCAACCCCATTTGAGTGGTGCAGGCAGACAAGTCATTTAACATGAAACCTGCTGGTATGGAGAAAAACAATTTATGAGAGGCAAACTGTGTTTGCTAGAAAACTCCATATGGCAGATAAGTTCTCTGCTGAGAAGATCAGGTGGTATTCTTTCTTCCTGCACTTTTGGAATAGTGCAAATGATAAGAAGTAGGATGATTTAGTACTGCGTTATTTAATTTTACAAGCATTTTTCAAAATAATTTCTGTCACAGTCCACATTTCAGCTGCTAAAATCTCTCAGAAGACAGAACTTAATGCCTTGATGAGTATTGGAGTCTCATATTCACATATTAAGGCAGTTAGGAGTTACAGTATAAATAAGGAAATCCGGAGTCAGGGCTAAAAATCCCAGTCTTCCCCAGAGAAGACCTTTTGCTAGGAGTAGTAAATCATCTTTCATTCATTATGTAAGAATAATCTCCAGCTCCAGTAGTTCCACAGAAATGTTATAGACCAAGGCAGAAGAGCCCTGTCTTCCTTTAAATATCTTGTAAATGTTCAGCTCAAAATAATATATAAAGGTTTTAATGCCACAGATATTTATTTACACTTAAGAATCTCAGACTCCCTTTTCTATCCAAACTTTGCAAAGAAATGGTTTCACTAAGCAAATGGATGAGATGAAACTTGAATAAATTAAACAAGTCTAAAATAATAGGGTTTTTTAACTGCAGAAGTTCTTTATGAGGAATAAAAGGTTTTAATCAAACTTGTCATCAACATTTTCAAAAGGAAAAATAATTTTTCAGTTGTGGCTTGGTCAAATTCTTTGAAGTATTAATGTAACCCTGAGAAACTGGCTATTAGTCTCAACCAATTGCTGGACATTAGACACAACAAAAACAGGAAAAGTTCAAGAGTCTCTGTCGACTTTCCGCTTGATTGTAACAAACTACTCACTTTCTGGGTTTTCTTTTTTGAAGTGGAATTTTATACAGCAAGCTCAGGCTTTGTTTTTGTTTTTTCTTTTTCTTGATATACAAAATTCCCACCAACCTGTGCTCTCTCTTTTAGTTCAAACATCAAGGACTGCTGTTTGTATTTAGTGTACGCACTGACAATTCTGTTTAATTCAAAGACACTGCTCCAGTGTACCTGAAAGAAAAACCTAGAACATCAGTGCCAGAGGTCAGAGGCAAATCTGGCTGGTAATTACAAGGTGTTGTGAAATATGGTGGCAATTAAATAGTGTCTACCTATCTAGAGACAGAAAAGTACCACAAGTTCCTGTAACAAAGTTTTTTATTGTGCAATACATTGCTTAGGTGTAAGCACTTAGATAGCTTTAAATAAGGAGCAATAGACAGCCTTTGCCATTATTGCCAAGGGAAAAACCAGCTGAATAAAACATTGGCCCATACGTCTAGAAATGCCAGGGGATAATCCACTAAATTCAGTAAGCTTCCACTGCAAAACAGAGAAAAAGAAAGAGAGAGGTGCATTAGCAGCAGGATATTCCACACTGAGGCAGTCTGACTAAGAAACAACATGCCATAAAGCAGACACACACTTCACACAATATTCATATGCTTAAGAGAAGTGTTCTTTTATGAGTGCTTTAATACTTTGGGATTATGTGTGTTGTTTTAGAGTTGCATTAGTCACACCCTAGGGAAATGTGAGCTTCCACGCCTGCCCATTTCAGTGCTGCACTAGCTTGACCCACAGGATTTACCACATTAAGAGAGGATTTAAATCTTGATTATTTTCACCTGTTCACTTTCGATCTTTTTTTTCACCTAAAAGGCCTGCCTTCTTAGCATGATACAGTTCATAAAACAGGTGACCTTTGCCTGCTTTCTTGATTTAAGCAGAACAAGGGAGCAAAGGGACTCATGCACTGGTAAGAACCTAAAAACATAAAGCAAAACTGTTGCCAGTTCCTATTCAGGTGAAAGGGTTGAGAAAAGCTCTTTCTTTTCCATTCTTAATATGAGGATGGGCACAACTGCTTCCCATGCTTTCCTGCACCATCCAGCTCCCCACTCCAGCCCTAAGAACTCGAGAGGACACCGCACCTTGCTTGTTCCTGCCGGCCTGTTGCACATCCTGCTGGTATAGGGGTTTGTGGTGATTCTGTGCTGCCCTGCGTACAGAGAAATTTAAGTTGCTCCCCTGTTTTTTTCCCAGAGACAAAGAAAAAGGAAATAGAGAAAAACCCAACACCTGTTCTACATTTTTATTCGTAACCAAACGCATCCTTAAATTTTCTTAATGCTTGAAGCTTCAGACAGTTATTTGGAAGACAAAGTTGATCATCACATACCACAAAGGTCTCCCAAAACTCCTTTGTTGTAATTGCATGGTAGGAAAAGCTCTCTTGTTCAATTCCGGGAGTAGCTCAGTGCTCTTACAACCCGATAAAGTCTGGATTCCCAGCCTTGCAACCTATCAAATCATGATACATCACTTCATTTTTTTTAATTTTTTTTTGTCAGGGAAGAAAAATGTATGGGAAAACTGAGAGGACACAGAGAAAGAAGAGAAAATATGTAAAAATAAAAGAAGATAATGTAATAAAAATTTATTCAATTAAAGTCCTTCTGTTTTCACTTCTTTACCTTAGAAAATTCATCGTGTTTTCCTGTGACTTTTCCCCTTTTAACATTTTTTTTCCAAATTCTATCAAAATAATATACAAAATTTAAAATATTTAGTAGAACTCAAGAAGTTCTAAAGATTCACTAACACAAAATTTTCAGGTTCACTGTTCACCACCTGACATCTGGCAGAGGTTTAGTCAAAACTAGATCAGGTAGAAACAAACAGGGAAGGAGCTTTTGACAGTAGAAAAGACACTGGAGTCAGTGGAGAAGGTGAAGGTCAGTGGTCAGAGGAGACAAGGGATTGTAATATGAGAGCACAGTAAAGGACAGGATAAATGGTCCTGCTGCGGTAAGTCTGATAATGATGTAGTTAGTGGAAATGGGGAGAGGATATTTAACAATCAGCATAAATTAATAGATTTTGGAGGGTAATCAAGAGTGCAATTGAATTGGGAGGAGTATGGGAGGAAGAGAGAAGCCCTTAGAGGTTTTGGAGAAGATTTATTTGAACTGAAACTTTAGCTGATTTATATCTCAAGAGAGAACTATAGCTTAATAATTCAAAATATGCCTCTTCTTTAAAACAGCAGAATACAGTGACAAATGCTGTTACACAAACTTCTCCTTAAATGACTATCCCAAGATATCTTTAATGCAGTTCACAGTATTAGATTATCTATATTGAGCAATCACATCCCCAGCACAGTATGGTAACATACAGTGGTACTCTTCCATTTGAGATCTAGTGGACCTCTGTAATCCAGAACCTATAAGGCAAACAAGTAATACAAGAGATTTTCTGTGTCCTTCTTTTTGCATTTTATTTTAGCTGAATAAAATGACAGCTGCTAAATACATATATCCAACCAATTTTCTTTTCTTTTTAACCTCTGAAGAGGTGTCTTGACTAGGTGTGTAATACAGGTTTAATTGAATGTGATACTGGAGACTTTCCAGTCTTTCCCAACATTTCCTTTTTCTTCTAATGATCTGCTTTTCTCTTCTCAGAACTGTTCCTGTTTCCTTTTGAAGTCATTACCACTGATGTTATTCTCTCAAGCAAACTTTTATTATTTAAGCTCTCCCAGCTGTCCTTGCTATTGTTCTTCTCCCCCTTGTATTGTTGTCCTGTATCTTATGACCTTATTACTGTGTAACTCTCAACCTTTTATTTCGGGAACCATTTCCAGGAAGGTCATGAAGGTACTGAGCTGATCAGCAATGAGTTAATTCTCTTAACTCTAATTACTGACAGCTAATGCCTGAACTGTAGAATT
>VZTO01020699.1:59062-89229 GCA_013400615.1 Syrrhaptes paradoxus
ATCAGTGCAGCTTAATGAGAACATGGAGAGTGAGTGGAGACAGAGAGGAAAGACAAATAGGTAAGGAAAAAAAAAAAGAGGCAGAAAACAGATTTTCTCTGAAATGNTGTGATACTGGAGACTTTCCAGTCTTTTCCAACATTTCCTTTTTCTTCTAATGATCTGCTTTTCTCTTCTCAGAACTGTTCCTGTTTCCTTTTGAAGTCATTACCACTGATGTTATTCTCTCAAGCAAACTTTGACTATTTAAGCTCTCCCAGCTGTCCTTGCTATTGTTCTTCTCCCCCTTGTATTGTTGTCCTGTATCTTATGACCTTATTACTGTGCAACTCTCAACCTTTTATTTCGGGAACCATTTCCAGGAAGGTCATGAAGGTACTGAGCTGATCAGCAATGAGTTAAATCTCTTAACTCTAATTACTGACAGCTAATGCCTGAACTGTAGAATTTTTATGGAAGAAATAAGGGGAAAGCAAGTACGGTTAAAAAAGCCTAATGATAAATGACAATGGGTTAGACTGTAGAGGCCTGGGCAGTGGTTTGCTGCAGGTATGACTGTTTCACTGAGTTTTATTTAAGGTTTTAAATTATGATCTGAAAGATGACATGCTTAATTCAGCTCACAGATGTAGCATACATGCAGCCTAAGAATTACTAGATAAGAATGGGCTCAAGGTAGGCCAAAGTCTGATAGGATCAGTGCAGCTTAATGAGAACATGGAGAGTGAGTGGAGACAGAGAGGAAAGACAAATAGGTAAGGAAAAAAAAAAAGAGGCAGAAAACAGATTTTCTCTGAAATGTCTTCTCACAGAACTTCCTACAAGCAATAAAGGGCAAACAAAGTGCCAAAACAATCTTCTCTGTTCTGTCTCATCCATAGGTCTTTCCTGGTTATGTCATTTTGAACAAGTCATTTCACTTCTGTGGTCCAGAGTCCCTTTAATACCGCTGTGATTCTGTCCTGAGTTAGAAACCATATCACTGAACTTCACCTATTCTATGATGGCAGAGGAACAAAACAGGATCTGTAAAATTGGGATCTTTAGAAAGACCATGCCATGTACTCCTCTCTAGCAGGCTAAACCAGCAGCTGCTCTGGAAAAGATTTGACTAAGTGTAAAACTGCACTGATAAAATATCATCAACCCACAATTGCCCTTTACCTTGCAGAAGGAGATGAAAATTTACTTATGTAAGGACTTCAGACATGCAGATAGCCCCCTAAGGCATGGACTATTTTCAAAAATTTGGAGGTTACCTTCAGTACTGAAGGTGATATACATACTAACAGAGTGGCTACTGAACAGGCAGAACTTGGGGCAAAGTACATACCTACAACGCAACTCAGAGATGATGTCACAATTCATGCAGTCTTACCTGAAACAGTTCTAAACAAGCTAAGCTGATGAGTGACAAATGTGGACCAACATCAGCATGGTTCCCAGCCTGGCACAGCATCCTGGGTGAGTTTTGCAGATGCTGCCAAAACCCAGGTTTAGCAACTACACAACTCAATTTTCACAACTAGGTTTCAATGGCTTGCAGTCACATCTCTGAGTTTCGGGATAGGCATGGCTGCTTGGGTTTGTATTTATTAAATTGATGAAAAGTGAATAAAAGTTATAAAAAGTCCACAGTCTGGACAAATAACAGAAATTCAGGCTAGGGAAAACAGCATCTCTTCAGTGGAAACCTATGAGAACAGTAATTTCAGCAATTTTGTGGGTAATGAGGCTTTTTCTTCTTCTACTGTTGTCATGGTTGCATGCTTACACGTTCATTAGTTTGTTCTTTGCTAAAAATCACTGGTAAAAGACAGAAAATACTCTCCCATCTCCAGAGATGTCTTTCTCAGACTTGCTTGTTCGTCCCATCAAAAAAAACATCCCTAGGCTAACCTTGAAGTCACTGAAGTCTAATAAGACATAAAGAAAAAAAAGTCTGTATTTCTTTATCGTGATATTACCCCCTTCAACATTCTGATGTTGTTCTATAACAAGTGAACAACTTTCTTTTAGTAGTTGGTTCATTTAACTTAAGAAAAGTTAGAAGAATCTTTTTGGTAGTCATAGCTCAGGCATTCTGCCAAGTTCATCTGCAGAGGCAAAGACAGCTGGGTGTCAGGCACTACGTGAAGATATGCTGCTTATTTTGCCCCATTTTTAAGTTGTTTTGTTTTGGTTTGTTTTGTGGTGGGTTTTTTATAGTGGCTACCCTACCATATGACCTTTGGTTGTTTCAGAGCAATGAAATCTGCCCTCTAAAAGGAGTTCAGCACTTCTCAGCCCAGTGCAGCAGAATATCTGTAATGTTCCCAAGCAAGACATTGATAGTAACAGAGAATCTAAAGCAAAAGGTCAAAACCCCGGCTATAATCAGGGGTGTTTAAAGTACCCAAGAAGGCAAGCCTTGAGTAACACACAGATGAAGGGGAAAGGCAGATTTCACTGGGAAAAGAAGCTGTAGAATAGAGGAAAAATTAGATGGAAGGAAGTGTGAAGGCTTTGAAGTTGAGCCACAACTCAGCTAACACTCTGATTTATACACACAATCTTTCTTATTCTTTCCCACAATGAATCATTACTGCACGACAGGTTCTGGTATCTAATGGCTGCACAGGAGGAAATCTCATGCCACTTTGCTTTTGTATTAGGTAACACTCCCTTCTAACTCTTCCCTTCCAACTTTCCATAATTTTGAACCTATATGCAAAGTTTGCAGGAACAAAATAGGCTAAACAAATCCACTTGGAAATACCTCTGCAGAGTGATATCATTCTGAGCATTACCTTGATAGTATGTTTTCTACTTTATTTGCTGAATCAGATCCTAAATTAATGTAAAATCGGCATATTTTATGTGTATTATAAGGTCCAACTTACTATGTCAGTATAGGAAACATAGTCCAGTATCTATTTTGATAGTAGGAATGAAGGGGGAAAGATCAGTAACTGTAGTTCTAAAAACTTGAATCCTAACACAAATGTTCTATATTTAAAGATGATGAGAATCTCCTGCATTCACTGACATCACTGTAAGTTTCTCTGCCAAAAATCAGGCAGTCAGAGCAGAGTTAATTCAGTAAATAATCACTCTTGTATATGTAACCTGAAAAAATGCTGTAATTCAGAACTGAGGCCTGAGGGTACACAGAACACTGTCTTGCTGTTGTACTCAAAGTATTTGATTTTGATAAAACTTATGTACCACCAGTTACAATTATTCACTGTCTGTAGTGGGTAAGGTCATTTATCTGAGAAGTATTGTGCTAAGTGAGATGATGATGCAACCACAAACTATCGAAAGCCAGCAGTGCTCTTGAAGGATCTGAGTGAGACAACAGAGGTAAGTATAACATTATCAAAAGTTAAAGTTCATTGAGGCAAGGTCATAACATCTCTGCTTTGCATGTGGGGTATCTGGATTTCTTACAAAGCCATGTTAAGAACTATGTTAGAAAACCCAGTTTGTGTCTTCTAAACTGTCCCAGAGAGATTATGGAAATGCACCGGAGCCATCGGAGGTGAGACATGAGACACTAGACACCGAAATCCTAAAAATCGATAAATTTGCCAGGCAGTCAGGCAAGCATAGAAATAAGATGACTTGACTGCTCAGTCCAGTGTCTAATATTAGACCAATAGCCTAGGAAAGCAATCTTTCACTAAACAAAAAATTCACAATGGTCTTGTCATTGTCAGCCTAGGAGCCACAAGCTGGATGGCTAAAAAAGTGGAGTATCTCCTAGCACATGAAAACAAAGTACTTGCGACAGAAAAGACAGTGGGAAAAGATGGTTTATGATTCTCACATTAGAAATAACTTTTATCGAGGTACCTGAATAAGTGAGATTCCAAAGGCAGTGTAGGAGAATATGATCTTCTATCAATTTGACATTTGTTTTTCTAAGTGTGGAAGAACAGTTCAAGAAAAAAACATTAAAGTACAATTGAACACATATGTGTTTATGAATACATATATGCATATGAGTGTATATATGCGTAAATATAGGCACACTTCAGCCAGTATCACTATACTTAGGCTGTACCTACCAAATTCCATGACAATTTCTGATTATTGCAATTTCAAATGTTTCCCCAAACTGGGACAGAAATGCCAGTACTTCATTTTGCTTCTAAGCCTTTCCTCCAATGTCATGACACTTTTGTGGAAGTGCCTGCACATTTGGGTAGCATTTTCTGTATTCCACTGCACAGACCTTTAGTGTAAGTACTGTGGCAAGCACAGGCATCACCAATAGCCACAGTCACCATGTACAGAGACCTAACGGTAACCTCCCCAGCTGTAGCCCAGGAGAGAACATAGACTGCACCTTCTCCCTCCCAGTGTCACTCACACAGACAACTGAGCAGGGATGAGCTTCTGCACCAGATGTTGCTCTGCTGATTTGGAACTCAGCTCAAATCCTGTCATTCCTTTTCTCATTGTTACCAGTAACTGCAGCAGACATGGGAAAACAAAGAACTTGCTTCAGATACCTTATCTTAACTAAATTAATGGATTGCCATAGGTGATATCCAAGTCCTATTTAGACTGAAAAAAAAAAAAAACTGGACCACTGAAGAATTAATCCTAGCTCTCACTAGCTCTTGCTAAGCATACAGGAAAAATTAGTCCAGAATCACATTATTGCAGTCTTTTTTGGGTAGAAGAGGGTCATCACTCTGGATCCTGCTCCTGTTCACTGGAGAAAATGCTTTCACTTAAATCCCAGAATGGTTGTACTGCAACAGTGCAAATTCAGTGTTAAAATCATCATACTATTGCAATTTAAGGTAGGTGAATCAGCTGAATCACGGGAGATCGTTACATATCCTTATCTCAAAAATCTGATAAAACATGTTCACTTTTTTTTAAATCTGAACTTTAAAGGAATTTATTCATAAGGCTAAGTCCTTAATACATAGTCACATCATTAAAGAATGCACATCACTCAATATCCTACAAAAATGTTCCCATGCAGGGTGTTAGTAGTATCTTAAAGTGCCGTACCACTCCCTAATCAGCACAGCTGCTGATTCAGGTCTGTGCAGGATTTGGACATGATTCTCAACAAAAGGCATTTACTAGGTGTTAGCACAGCTGACAAAAGTAAGAGAAACCTTGTTTTTGTGGAGACAGCACTGCTCTGGGACGCCAGGCCTAGTTTTAGTACCCTGGATCAACCACAGAGCTTCCCCCAGAGCTTCCATTTGACTTCAGGCAAGATTCTTCACCTACCCTGTGATTTGGTTCCCCAGGCACAAAATAAAGACATTTCTTATCTCACTGGGATGCTGTAATGACAAAATTGAGTAACTGTGGTATACTCACATGCTAGAGCAGACAGCCACGGAAGTGCTCAGACCATACAACCCAAAAGTTTAACTCAAATTATCTGATACATTCTAAGGGCTTTTATCTTTAAAGGGAAGCCTTCCCATAAGCAAACCAAATGATCTAGTCTCAGGCTAACTCGGCTAAGTGGGATCTTTCTTCTTTCCTTTGAACAGGTTTCAAAGTAAAACAAGATAAGGAGAAGTTCCTTAGAGGACCTCTCTTCACAGAGAGCTGGGATGTGACAAGAAGCGTAAAGTATCTCTAGTTTCAGGAGCAAAAGCTTTCATTTGGAAGGGTGAGATGTAGTGTTTACACCCACAATAGATAAAAGAAAGAAATTCCCCAGTCCTCAGTGGATGTGCCACAGGGAATTCTTATCCCTTTGTTTTTCCCTTTGTTTTAAGTGTAGACAGATGCCAATCAATCAATGAAATATGTATCCTGCAGGAATTTACTGAAGGATTTCCATAAGGGACTAAAACATACACCTTTGTTTTCCCTTCAGAGATGCATCCATTCTTGTGTAATTTATAGCTACTACTAAACAAATGAATCACCTTGAAAATTATTTTTTTTAAACAATTATCACTAAAAATATACTGCTAATGAGATTTTACAAGAGTTGTTTTGGCTGAAAATTGATGCTCATTATTCTAATTTAAATGCTTGTAATTTTTTTGACAAAATAATGACAATATTGAAGTGTGAAAACACTTTTCTACAAAAAGTATTTTAAAAAGTTGGGATTTCTATCATGTTCTCAAATATGACTTATATTTTGCTCAATAATAACCTTATCCTACTCTCCAATAAATAACCCAAGGCTTAACATTTGTTTATGTACATTTTCTTTAGAGACAGACAATTTTCTCAGTAAATTTAGCAAATTTTCCTGTTCTGAGAATGACTCTAAACTGATCATTCTTTCCTAAAGAAAGGCGCTTTCCTGCACTGTAAACTGAGTACTTAATGATTTGCTCTAAGTACTTGATACTCGATACCGAGGCAGTTCCCCATCCCAACTAACATTACATACACTATCTTCTCTGCAATGACACGTAACTGTGTGTGTGCTCAAACTCCTGTCTCAGTCAGTTAATCATTTTCGTCCCAAGGCTCTCTGGAGAGACTTACAGCAGCTGCCAGTAGTCCTCTCTCCATAAAAACAGACTAATAGCCGTCATTGTTCTTCGGCACACACTGAAGAAAAACAGTTATAGCTTAACAGGTCAGATATGTTTTTATGTTATCTCACAAGTTCATGTCCCATCAATACCAACTGTGAATCGGCCTCATCACCTGACATATTTACTGTTCTGCAGGTAATAATAGATTGGTATGTCATCCTACTGCTGCTTTGCCACTTGGATGGATCTGAAGGGCATCTTTTGAGGTCACAGATCTATTGTCCCAGAACAACAGTACGAAGCAGATTATTCTGATGTAGATGTGTTATTAAGACAGTAAGAAAGTTTAGCAGGGGGGGACGATACAGTCCAAATTACAGTGAGAGGTGTTGCTTTTTTCTGTTCTGCTTTTTTTGTGGGGGTGGGGATGCTGGGAAAGAGGTGTCAGAGAAGCCATCTGCGTGAGCATGTTTTGATAAGCTGCTTGACAATTTTTCACTCTCAGAAAAAGGCTCAAGTTTCTATGTCTGACCAAAATTTCTAAAAATTAATGCGGCAGCTGTATAATAGAATATAATGACAACAACATCAAGATCATTTATAGAATTAAGTACCTAATCTTGACCTATTAAAATGGGAGCATTAGTCTAGATCTGGAGCAAAATTTTACCCAGAATTTACCAGAATCTGTAAGTTGTGACACCTCTTGCATTCACAGTTTGCAGTGAGGAACATGACGTGCTGGTCTAACAATGAGGAAGTTAAACAAACATCAGTCTAGTCCAATAGATCTCAAAATACCTCTGACTTAGCATGTGTCACTTCGGAACACTGTTACACACTGAACATAAATACAAGGGAAGAATATGTTATATCTTCCCTTGCTTGCCATTAAAACTCACAGATATCCATATAGAAGTGGAAACAAACACAAAAAAAAAAACAAAGAATATTTATTGCAACTGTAAATCTTCTAATTTAATCTCCTAGCATGCTTACACTATCTAGAAAAATGTAGGAAATGGTTCCTTCCACTCTTCCTTCTGTCACGTTATCCTAAAGCAAAAAAAAGTCTCTACTAAAAGACATAGATTTTCAGATAAATCCCTAGAAATAGAGACATTTCTTATAAAATATGCAAATTTAGAGTTCAACAGGGAGATTTATCCCAGCTACTTAATGTGCTCAAAACTCTGGGGAAAGGTTGCCTTCTCTCTTAAAACACATTAATTTAGATGTAAAACTCCTGTAAATGAGTTGTGTGTATTCTTTTGAGACATTCGCCCCTGTCTCATGCCAATGGCCCGGGATATGCGAGTTCAACCAGCTCAGCCTGAACCTACTGCAAAGCCTTCTGTAGCAGTGGCAGCTGGTAGTGAGAGACCTGACATCCAGGAGGAAATTAGCGTCACCTAAACTGAATTAGTCTAATGAAACATGACGTAACAATCCCAAGAACTTCTTTTCTGAGGCTGAGACAGTAAGGCCCTGAGCTCCACCACCTTCGCTCGCCCCCTGATTGAGGGTGGGTAATGAATATCCATGTTAACCAGCTCAATTCTTCCTTCTGGGCTTCACCCCGGCGCTGCCCACCACTTGTGCGCCATTGTTTAACGGAAAGGAGCAGGACATAGACTGAAGGAATGCTACCCAGATGTTTCAAGCCACCCACAGAAAGTCATCAATGGGCTATAAATTTGTGAGGGGAGAGGAAGATTTGCAAAAGAATTGGAGGCAACCACGGAGAGAAGCTCCAATAAAAGGAGCTCTGCTGGTGGTAGGGCACCAGTAGCTGGACAGGCTGAGGGCTTTCCTGTGGCAATCTGTTCCCTGCTGGCCATGAATTTTAACTAGCTGTACACAGAGTGATTGCTTTGCTTGTGTAGACTTCTCATTTTATTGACACACAGTCATGTAGTCAAACAAAGGTCAGAATTGCCGAAATACCATAAACTGCCTACACACAACCATTGAGAAAAGGAAGCGGCTGGTTTACCAGCATTGGGGAGTTTTTAAAATCTTTGTGCAATCATGTTGGGGATTTTCTTTTATTTTTTCTTTAAATTCCATGTGGTGTTAACTTTCATTAGTGATTACTTTTATCCTTTTATGTAAATAATACATGCTGCATATTTTACATTTGTAATTCTAACATAGTGAGTAATAACACTTTCTCTACTAAAGTTCAGTCCATAGGCTCTCAAACGCAAGAAGAGGCAAGCATTTTTCTTTCATTGTAAACCAACCACAGCTAGAGCCATGTGTACGTGGGTGCCAGCACATCGCACCAGTGGGACTCAGCTGTCCTCCTTTCCCCGGGCCTCTCAGCTCCCCATACTGCCTAAACTGTCTCCCACTGCAGTCCAGTTTCTCAAATGGATTATGTTATACATTCCCACTAATTATCCACTGATTTCCTATCACTTTTAGAGGCAGCAGCAGTTGGACTGCTACCCTTTCCATTGGAGCTGCCTTGATAAGGTTGAGATGTGTTCCTGAAGTTACAGTCAAAGCAGGAATAGCGATGCCTGGCTCCAGTTTTCCTTAGATTTTCCTTAGGGGATTTATTAGATAAGAACAGAAACTCTCTGGCTTTTACTCTGGTGCATCACTTTTCTGTGTATCATATTGCAAGAAATTCTTACAAAGGAATTTGCCACTGGGATTAGCTTCCTGGGGATTTGCATGCAGGAGATGGCCTTTACGTTTTAATTTTTAACTCAAGAACCTTAAAAATTATCTGAAACTAAAATCAAGGAAAATCAGCATGACATCAAAGCTTAAGAAAGTTACAATATTTGGACTATAATTAAAATATTACACAATGTATATCAAAGGAAATTGCATGGATAGAAAAACCCCACCTGGTATAATGCTCTCCAGATGATCAATAAAAGCAGGGTGTTGTATCACAGAAGTTTGACCAATGTAGTCACAGAGAAGGCCTGCACAGTTCATAATAAAAGCCCTCTGGGGACAGACATCCTTGTTTCTAAACAGCGTTATTTATCATCAGAAAGGCAAAAACCTGTCATGGACCAGAATCTGACACTAGGACATATGCATATACACAAGATTGAAATACCTTAAAACACCTGCCTTGAAACGAAGGAAGTGCATATTAGAGGTATTTGTTTAATTCACAGCAAAGAACAGAGATTGTTCACTTCATATGAGGTGTCACCCTGAAGCTGCCCTGCCAGACGACATGATTGCATGACAGAGCACAAATGTCACGCCAACAACCAGTGCCCTTTGGCCATAATACTTATAATGGTTCATGGCCAGGATGAACATAACCAAAGATGCCAGTTGTATCAGTTAAACACATGCTCTTTGAATTTTATGGAGCACCAGGCTAGCTGATATTTTAACTTAGAAAAGGACAGTCAGCACTGGCTACATAAGGTTTACTTTCCATCTACAGGGCTAAAAATCCTTTCAGATGTCACAGAATATAAACAAACAGACACATTTATAGTATTTGTAGTCTTTGAGCCCAGGATGCTGTGATTGTCCTTGATGTTCCCTATCCCATTACATGCCTTCTACAAGCAAACTCAGTGACTGAGGTTGAGTTTTCAGGTTATTTTTAAAACCTGCATTATGCATTTAGGGTAAGATTTTTAAGGACAAGACATTTTGAAGTACATTACATCTGACTCAAGCTAACAATGAATTTCTCTGTGGTCTTACTGGATGAAAAGGAAGTCTTGGGTGAACCTGTTCTCTTTAATCACAGTGAAATAATACTCTTTGATTTTCAGTGCATGTCATTCACAGTTATTTATAGGACAATGCTGGAAGTCAAAACAGTCATCAAGGGTTAGTAGATATTAGACTTAACATCATACATTTTCATTAATGGGCTTAAATGAACAAGTAAAGAAATACTCCAGTGATTAAGGCTATTAGAAAACTAGTCACTCATATCAGCCACCAAACATGAGTCTCAAATTTCCATTAAAAAAGTATTTTCTGTCTTAATGAATGATTATTCCGTCACAATATGATTTTCTGAAAGTAGCTAAATTATGATGCATCACTAAGTACTGATGGCTCAAAAATTTAATCGACTGTGTCAGACTCTTTTCCTAAAAATCAGGCACTAGAATCCAAGCAGCTAAAGTTGTTATTTCTACAAATATAGCTGGTTTAAGCAACATTACAGTCTTTTAAAAGCCCATTGCCATCTGCTCTGTCAAAGTAATAAATGAAGAAGTTGGATTTACATGTGGCACTCTGTTAAATGAGGTAAAGTTCAGGACAGAGTTTCACTTCCCAGCAGATGGGGATCTCCCAGCAGGGATGGAAGTCAACAAAGAGGGTAGCAGGGGGTTTCCATAAATTCATGTGATCCCTGGGCAGAACTAAATGGATTAAATAACAAGGACTCTAGGAGTTAAGCTGTATCTTGTTATACTAACATGTCTCTGCATATTAGGTACACAACAGTTATTCATACTTTCTTGATGCAGCAGAGGAAATACGCTATCCTTTTTCTTTGAATTTTGAGCTTGTTTTGCCTTGTGTCTTCTTTGGGAACTGCAAAGCACAAGACAAACTATAAATCTCTTCTATACAATAAGAAAGTATTGAAAAGTCTACATTATCACAGAGAAAGTCAAAAAGTGTCTTTGAGCACTATTCAATGGTTTCACTCTAGTGTCCTAAAAATGCTACTATTCATTGTTCATTAATATTTGCGTCACAGGGACTCATAGTTAGAGATTGTTAAAAGTCTTTTTCTTATTATTTATCTTTTTCACTGTAAAAGTGGATAATTTTGCTACAGAAGTTTCCCTTGTCTTGCAAGCTTCTATTTATCACACAGATTAATCACACTCGAGGAGTTCAGCAATTAAATGGTTGAGTTTAAAAATTAAAATATACATGGGAAAATGCTTGGGTGAGTATAATATATATCTTTACAGTTATTTGTATGCATGTGGACAAAAAAATCTGTATTGAGAGTTCGGGGTTTTATTTTAGGACCACTGAGCTTGAACAAAACATTGAATAGCAAGTACTATAATGTATTACAGTGACCAGATATGTTTGCTTTTGAATAGACTTTCATGTTTGCTTTTAACAGCATTCTAAAATAAGACTCTTGAATTTTTTATGCTTGGTCTGACATGGCTTCTGACATTCCTTGCAACAAACACCTGGAGTGTGAGTTTTGAGTGTGTGGTTTTTGTTTGTTTAAATTTACTTTGGCTGAAATCATCAGTTATTTGCATTGTGGGGCTGTATTATTAAGATCACTGCTTCCTTTGCCATCGCATGGCAAGGCTGTTGTTTTTTTCATTGTTTCATGACATTGGATCTTCAGCAGATGAAAACCAGAATTTGCCTGTTTATGGTTTCTATAGGTTACATAGACTGGGTATTTGCAGTGCAGCTAATTTAAGATGCTGTATTTCAACTGAAATTCCAACTTAGACAAACATAAAGAAAGAAAAATTGTTTGCTTCTGTAGCTGAAGTAACAGAAATTTGTTTAGTCTCAATGGTATTTTAATTAAGCAAAATTATTTGAAATTATATCTGGTGTTTATATAGAGAGGTGTATGGTTTTAGATGTATGTACATCCACATGTACATGATGTATACCTGAGTGTCAGATGGTTTTAGTTAGAGACATCACTACAGGGCCTACGTCACCTGATTTTCTGACTGCTGAAAAATATAAGAAAGCTGCAGGAATGATGATTGATTAAATAATATTGAATAATGAATATGAATATTACAGATCTTAAAACATTATTGTTTATGCACTTCTCTAAGAGTCTTTCACACATTTTATGAGACAAAACCTTGTGCAGAAGAACCCCTTTCCCGAGGAGAGAACATGTTTCCAAAAGTCCTTTGTTAAGATGACATGCTGGTAATTCTACTTCCACCAGCCATGATTTTCCCATATTGCCAAGTCTTAGCATGTAAAAGAAGTTTAAGGGGAGGATCTCTGTCAAGATGAGTTAAAACTTCATCGTAATCTCAAACAAAATTCTGGCAAAAGTTCATTTTCACATCTCCTCTAAAAGCATATGGCAATTTGAACAGCTGTTAACTTCAAACTGACTGACTTTGTGTCTCCTGAGAAGAAAAAAAACAAGTCCAACAGAAGAATGGAAGCTGATAGAAGTAGTTTGCCCAGTCTCTGCAGCAGTAGGAGAAATTTCCTACTGCAGAAAGACTATGAGCCGTTCTGTTCCCAAACACACGGTAGGGTGTTGCCAGTTGATTTGTCAATGAACATCTACAGACAAGATAATGGTGAGGTGAGCGTAGAGCCAGGCTACAAGCTTTGAGCCTCTTGTACATTTTTGTTTTTACATTCAGCTGGGCTTTCTTTTATATCTGTCTCCTTGCTTCCTACCACTACCCTGGTTATGAAAGGATGGGATAAAAGGTACAGTCTGGGCATTGAATTGTGTCCTTCTGCTCCTATTTTGTTTGAAATCTGCAAATGTATTTAAAATAATATTTTTGAAAGTCTCAATTTTTTTTAAGAAAGCTGCAACAATAGAGAGATGGGTCTTTCATTTGCTTCCCCTAAAGTCAGCATCCAGCTCCTATTGTTTTCAGAAATGAAAGATCAAGTTCATGGCATGTTTATAAAACAATACAAAGGGAAGGCAGAAAACATAACAAAAGTATAAATATCTCTATACACCTATCTATATATAAAAGTAAAAACTTTTAAAGCAGTCTGTTTGTTCCTATTTCAATAAATACACAAATGGTCCTATTAACATCTGAATACACCGTATCTTGTTGTTCGACTGAAAGGGAAGGAAAAGAAAAGGAATGGAAAGTTTGAGAGCACTTGGAAAGTGCAATACAGGATTGTTCAAGGCTATGGAAGGGAATATTGAAGACAGGCTTGGATCGTTAAGTCATTTTGTGAAGGGCTCTTTGTGTGGACTTCTTCAGAGAGCAGTAGGGCTGTCTCAGAGCATCTCCCTGTCTTCAGAGTGCATCTGAGCTGCAATCTTCACAGGAGCCAGAGATGCAAACTCACATAGCAGCTTAATCCCTCCATGCACTTAAAGGAACATGTGTCCTGAGGTCTCTCCAGTTACTTTTTGGAATGTCTTCCTAGTCTGATTGTATTTTTTAGTGGTGTTCTGCTTTTATTGGTCTCAAAAGCCCATGCTACATGATCAGGTGGTTTCATTCACTGACATGGACTATTTTAAAGTGGCTACCAATGTGTCAAATCCCCATGAGTGCCTGTGGCTGTCAAAAGTGCCAGGAAGCTTAGGTCATGTCTGAGTGTCACAGCATTTACTTCTTCAGTCACCCTCCTGTCTTTTGTATTTTCTTAGCCCTCCCTATGTATCTTCCAAACGCATATTACAGCTGGGAAAAAGGGCAGCCATGGGTTACAATTGATAGTCCTGGTATTTTTATGCTGAGATGTAAAAAAATTTTACCCTGTCACATTCCCTTCGGAATAACCATTGACATCATAAGCAAGGGTACTTTCAGAACTTCTGCAGCTATTGACTCTTATTTCTTCATAACAAAGCTTGATATTTTGCCTTAAAATTATTGAATATTACAGCGCAATCTAGTTAATTTTGTTCAGAAAGTAATGCATTTAAATTCTACATCCCTTCTGGAAAAAGGGAAGGTTCCAGCTCCAGGAAAAGGTTTTGTTTATATTTTCATCAAGCTATTTTTAAGTGCCTTAGGTTAGACTCACACAAGGACTCGGGAAATGGTGAAAAATGCAGGTCATATCTTCTAGACAGCTTGCCTCTTATTAGGACCCACCGCCCTGAGTAAAATTAAATTAGAAGTCTTGCACAGAGCACATGAATAACACATAGTTTCAAAGGAGCCTCCAAAAAAAAGCTTAGTCATGAGGCTATAGATTACTCTGAGGTGACAGAGTTTGGTCATTAAGCTAGTCATTTAGATGTTAGGCATCATCAAGACTTAGGTAAATACATGGACAGACAGGGGCAAGGCTTTAAGAAACATCACAATGCTTACCTATTTTGGTCCCTCATGCACTGAGAGGCAGAAAATGTATTCCTAACATTCTTAAAAGCTTGTGTTAGACCTCCAAATGAGCTGGCAAGGTCTAAAAATCTGTCCTAGTCTTTTAACAGAATTAACCTTAAGTTGCTTCCAATGTAATTTGTTACTTGAACAGAGGTGAGCTGTGCAAAATGATCCAAATATTGCCATTTTTAAGGTAGAAGTGTGCTGCTTCTATATTATTTCCAACAGAAAGACCGAAACAAAAAAAACCACTTTTTAAAGACAGCGGCTACCCAAACATTTCTTTACAATTATCCTTTATGATTTTCCCTAGGGTCAAATTTCCCTTTACACAGTACATACAGAACTGCACTGAATTTGCTGACAAATGCTGCATGCAATGTGACAAAGCTGCAAAACAAAGGTGTTAATGTGATCTTAAATGAGATGTCCAAGGAAGATGTCTGCTTCTTAGTCGGCAGATTCCATTGCTTTGACTCAAACAAGTTTCAGATGTAACCTACATTATGGTGTCAGGTTTTATTCTAGAAAAATATCTTGTCCAGAAGTGTGCAAAGAATTAAAACAACATTATCCCCCAGCTGGCTACTTATGAGCAAGATGTTGAAAAGTAGAATTATCACTTCTTGGGAGAAGTTGTTTTTAAATTATTTTTTAATTCCATGATGAAATAAAAGCAAGTTTTACTGTTCCAAAAGATAAATTTAATTTAGAAAAATAAAAACCAGATTTTTTTTATTTTTAAGTGTTCCTAAAGTTACTTTCTGAAACCATCAGATATATATTTTAAACTTTAAATTTTTACACAAGAATTATCTGTAAAATTCCATTTCATACATTGCAGATCAAGGACAGAATTGATTCAACCGTCCTATACAGTGCTCATGATTTTTCATGCAAAGATGGTTATTTATAGTTAATGTGAATTTTCACATGCACAATAAAATGTAAGAAAAACATATAAACATTTTCTGTAACTGAGGTGAACTTTCATCGTGAACTTTCCACTCAGCATGGCTGACCAGAACCTAGGAAATGTGATTGTTTCATCAACAGTGACCATAAATATCCATTTACACAGACGTAGGTTCAGAACAAATCTAGTAAAGCCCATGAACACACTGTGGATTTTCAGCAGTCTAAATGACAGTAGAAGTGTATCCCTGGCTGCCCCTGACAGTGTTTCACTTAAGTGTTATTTAAAACAAATTTCCAGTGCAATAAAGCCTCTCCCCTCTGCAAACGTAAATTATATTTAATATGCCTGGGAACAAGTGAGGCTGCCAAAGTCTGAGGCAAGCCAGCCTTTATGACTTCAGTCCGTTCTCAGCCCTTGATTACAATTTGATTTCCTTTGGCATCAAAAGACAAACTATTTTAGTGAACAATGTTCTTCCTTTACCAAGAGTGAGCTCTAGCTACTTGGCAGAGGGCCTATTTACTTGCAGACAACATGTCCAACCTCCCAGCAATAGCAGACCCATGGACTTTGATTTAAAGCAGCACAAAGTAAGAAAAACAGAACAGAATGTATATTGCTCACTCGAGAGGCTTATTGTTTAAACGGCCTACTTATCATTGGACTGTGCTCCAATCCTCAACACTTTCTTTTGTGTACTTTATGTCAGACATATGGCCACGTTGGGATGCTGACAGCAGTTTTAACACTGCCGCACTATGCATACTACTTGTAATTTGTTTTATCATATAGTCAGGGCTTTCTTCGGAGAAGAAAGTGAATTTTAAATGCTGCTGTTAATAACTGTAACCGTCTGACAAGAAGATATAAAAGTGATGTGCGTGGAATGACAGCAGAGTTCATTCATCTTCACTGGGAGCCTTGTAGATGTTAAAGCATTCAAAATGAAGTGTCTGTTATAGTAAGAAATGAAACCCACAAAGGCTCCTGAATTCAGTAACACAAAAAAAAAATGTTCACCTACTGGTAACTCTCAGCCCCCTCTATGTCATAGGAGAAAAAAAAAAAAGAGAAACACAATTCAAACAGACGAATTTCCCTCAGCCTTTTTGTTTACCTCCACCTTTGGGTAACCATATATCTCCCTCAGGCTTACAAGAGCATACTTTTTCCCCTTCTCATCACTATCTGATCACCAAGAATGCCCTTTTACCTCTTTTTCTGTTTGTTTGTTTTACTTAAGTACCTTAAACCTCATACAGTGATCAGGAGGGAAGAGAGGGTGAGACAGCACTCAGGTCCCAGGCAGTCCTGCCCACCCGTCCAGGCAGGAGCCTTCCTGCCTGGAGAGAAGCACCAGGGTTTCCTTGCTCTTTCCCCTGAATCTTCCCTGGAGCAAAGGTGGCCCCTGAACGGATTAGGTTGCTCTTTGATTTCAGCTGAATTCTACACCTTATCAGCTCCACTGTAGAGTAAGAAGCTTCCAACAATTATGTTCTTTCTTACATTAGAAAGTGCTGTTTTATTCACAGGGGGAAAAAAAAAAAGTGAGGAAATACCCTGGTTTAGGGACTGTTTTGTTTTAAAAATTCTGATAGAAAATATTGATAATATCAGAACTGTACTTCATTTTTAATTATTTTTTTCAGTCAAAATTGGAATAAAAAACTACTGAATCAGAGCACAATATTTCAATGGTCTCTAAGCGGAACATATCCATCAGTCTCCCATTATTTGGTAAAAATTTCAGTCCATTTTTTAATTAAAAAAAAATTAAATCTCAGAATTCACCAAAGAATAGACACTCCAAAGTTTAACCAGCTTCGCTCAAGATCAAAATCCATCTGAACAGAAGAATGATATTATATAACCTAACTTCCTTCACTACTACAGCAGAGGCAATAGACTGAAACAGAAATGAACATCACATAATTATCATACCAGGTAAAACAATCAAAATAATTAGAAAAATGACATGTCTACATATCTTTTTAAAACATTAGTGAGGAAAGGGAGGAAGGGGGAGAGAGGGGATTATATATATGGCTGAATTATTATTGATAGTAAAAATGAAATTGCATAAGATCATTAAGGTCTTGAGCATTGTGTCATTGTCATGATGAATAAAGAATAAGGTCTGGAGAAAAAAAAATGTCTCCTGTGCACTCTGAAGATTGTCATAAGTAATAAAATGAAAGCGCAGCTGGGTGTGCATTCTGAGAACACGTTCGCTGTGAGTCTGCTGGAGTAGAACAAGAAGGTAGGCTGTAAGGAAATAATGTTATTATATTTCAGCTGGAAAATTCCTATAATATTTAAGGGAAAATATCAGGGAAAAAAATCTACAGGGATTTTTTAACTATTCCCAGATTTATTGAGAAATAAGAGCAATATAAGGCAACTCAAAGTGCTGGAGGATTATTACTGTTTAGGTTTTAGGATAAATTTCATAGAAGTGTAATTTATTTTATATGGAACCTTACTGAGCTAACCCCAATGAAATATGGCAGATTTGATTTGCTGGCATAACTCTCCGAAACCTCTGGATTGCTTGTTGGTTCTGGCAAACAGCAGTAATGGGAGAATTGCTACACTGCAGCCGTATTCTCTTTTCCCTTAAACACGGGAATAGTCAGATACCTCAAAAACTAGCTAAGCAGGATTGTGCACAATTTAAAAAAAAGTAATATTCAGAGTCAATGCTTATGCCCCTGTCACATTGACGTGATCCATGTCAAGCACAAGGATGATACTTCTTTGCAGCGAGACAGATTGTCAGGCATGAGTTTACTCTAAGGGCATTTATGTCTAGTTTTCCCTATCAGTGAAAAACCACAGAAAGCCAGAGAAACCATCAAGTAGACGCTTTCTTGGATCATTCACCTGTGCTTTAGGAGACTTGTATCTAAATAATCTCTCTTGTAGCTGCATGGAGGCAGCAAAAAAATTAACTCACTTTATAAGAGATAACCCTTAGCAGTTAGTTACTGAATATCATGTTACTGAATATTATGTTACTGGTCCATGCCGTGCTCTCAGTTAGAGGAATACCACTTTGCTCACCAGACCACAGACGGAAAGAGCTGCTGTCCCCCAGTGTTTAAGACACATACCCAAGACAACAGTGCAAGTCTCAGCTCCAATGACTGCCTCATCACTTACGTGAGATAAAATTCTGACAGCTTGATGGCTGGGGATCTCACAAAGTCCAGTTTGAATTCCTGTCATCAAAAGAAAGGACCTGAATACAGCTTGTTACAGTCAACTTGAACATGGTACTGTCAAGGACAGAACCCAGAAATCATCAGAAGAAGAGTTTGTTGGGTGTTGTATGTTTTATGCATCAAGCTCAGAAGTAGATGAATGGTGCATTTGAGTAGGCATATTTTGGAGGCTGGGAAGCTTTTGTTTCAGTTAGGAAACCTACTGTGGGATGGTCAACAGGCACAGTGGGTATCTAAGACACCAACCAAGCTGTGTACGCTTAGACACTCAAATGTTGTCAAGGTATTGAAGCAGATCAATGCAGCTGAGGATGACTTTGAAGGTGTTAGGCCTAAACATCAACATGGAGACTTTTTAGGTAGCTGTCTTACACCTTTAAGTCTCTGGATTTCAGGTAGCAACAGTTCGCCAACATACAGAAGTGCGAAGTTAATTGAAAAAAAAACCCTTTAAATAATGATTTAGATGAGGACAATAAGAGCTAAAAATGAACAAGTCCAATATTCTATTCTGCATCCTCCCTATCTCGATGGTCTCCATCATCCTTAAAAATACTATTTTCTTGGGTTTTCAAAGCTCATTTACATTCTAAGCAAAGGAGAAAACTACGATAACACCATAATTTTAAAACTTCAAATGTAAGAGCCAAATTCATCCCTGATGTGATCTCATTAGCTTAATGAGATTACACCAGGGATGTAATTGTCCCAAGGACTAAATTAAATGAACAGTAATATATGTTTTTTGTAAAATCCTATAATATGCTTTCATTAACTTTGTTCCCCAAACCACATATTTAACCTCTCTTCCTCTCTCTCCACTCATTGTCAGTGTAAATGCAGCTCATCACCTAGGTAAGATTAAGCACATTAACTACATGAAGGAGTCAGCATGCTGAATTTACCTATTAATCTTTTCTCCCACCCTCTTAATGTACTGATTTCAACTCCATGAACTAAAAAGCAAATATTGCTTCTCTCCCTAATGAAAAGTTTAAAAAAATGCATAAAATACCAGGTGCATTTTTTAATTACATATTTTTTCTTCATTCTCTCTCCCTCTCTATCTCCTTCAAACTGGCAAAAATCCAGTGACTGTTTTGCTGCATCATATATGAAATGTGTCACTTCATTGTAATACCAGGGCTGCAATCCTTCTTTCATACTGTGATTATTAATATGTATTTCATCCTCTGGCTTTCCTGAGCCAAATCAAATGAACTATGGCCTCATTGAAATGATACGGTCTCTTGACCCTTTGTGCAGTTTAAAATGATGTAACCTGAACCATTTTAATCTGAAAGCTAGAACAAGTCAAAAGCTGTAATGAGTTCAGGACACTTGAAGACATCAGAAGAGCTATCTTGCCATAAAAGATGCATCTTTTGCATATAGAAGCTATAACATCATCTACCTCCTGAGGGATATAGACATTAAAAAACTGCCCAGTAGCAGATTTTTCTACCTCTCCAGTGATGACTTCAGAGACAGATCTTGCATAAGGGATTAAATCATTGACAGTAAAAGTGACACCAGAGTTAATGTCTTTGTCAACTTTTCCAACAGAATAAACATTGTGGTGAGGGTTTAAACCTATGCAATTTCTAAACAAGCAGGCTATGATAAACTTAAGAAAAATGCTGGGTTTGTTACAGATTTCAAGAATATCATGTTTATCTCTCCAGCCCACTCCAAGATGCCACTGCTGAAAATAACCTTTAGGTATGCTTGGAGTTCCTTCCCACTTCCACTGTGATCACATCAAGACATCTCACGGACTCTACAGACCCCAGAGACAAATTTTGACCCCACTGAAGTCAGTGAAAAATGAGTATAATAAAAATCTACATGTGGGTTTGGGGTTTCTTAAGACCCCTAAACACTTTATAAAATGGGAGGAGTCTGGTATTACAAGTGGGAAAACTTTGGGATAATGATCCCAGCCTGGAAAGCAATTAAACTAGGCACAAAAATTCTGTCCCAAATGTCAAATCCAAAGGATCATCCTATCTTTTGTAACAGTTGAAGAAACAGCTTCTGCTCATACTATGCAATGGTGAGTTGGTACTCTGTTCTCATCTTAAGTGCTAAAAATCCAGTGGCAGAGGAAAAAGGCAAATTAAGCAAGGCAGAATGAATTCAGACTGCAGAGCATCCAGCAGAGCTGAACATAACAACTTTGAATTAAATAATTAGAATACCAAGGAAAAAAATCCTTCAGAGAGCAAAGGGTGTTCTTGGTCACTGATTGCTATTTAAATTGGTTTGGCCTCTAACGATTTAGAGATGGTCAAAAGGCATAAATTTCCCTGAGCTTTATTTGCTTGGCTGTGATGACTCAAGAAGGGAAAAAGTCTTATTTGCATGTATATTTTTATAGATGGCTAAGCCTTTAAGTGGATTAATGAAATTTGCTACTTTTAAAGGCATAGGTTTGTATTAAAAGACAGGCGTTCAAGTTAAAAATAAAATGAAAACAACATACGCACACACTGATTAGAAACATGTACAATACCTATTTCCAAGGTTAAGGTCAGAGAGTTATTATAGTCAGATAACCAAAACATCTGCACAGGAAAAGCTTTCAAATTTCACCAAATTACGTATCAAATCATTTTATAGGTCTCATGGTACTGTCGAAATCCTTGAAGACTGGTGTGTGCTGAAATAGCTTGCCAGCTTGGAACTCCAGCTAAAACCCTTATGATAGTTGTTAATTCACTTTCCAAGTGGGATGCTATTCAAGCTCTTTACTAACTCTCTACCCCAATATTTTTCCATTAAATGATGGAAATTGTTTTTGCAGCATGGTTTGACATCAGAATGAGAGAAACAGAAAAATACTACCTATCTTCAAACCCCCCAAAATAAATCCTATTATGCAAATTTCACCTTGGAGAGGTTTTTGCCTGTAGAGAAAATGTATATTAAAAAACAAATTGCAACTGGACTGGTGAGAGTTTGTTGGTTTTTTTTTTTCGTTTTTGGATAAATCAGAAAGTTTGTGACCTACTTATAATTCATTTTTTATAATTTGTGACAAAATGAAAAGAAAAAATAATTTGCAACTTGATTATATATTTTTTGCATGAAGCAGTGGTTTAATTTTAAAAATCTTAAAAATAAACTGCATATCAAAATATAATTTTGAAATTTAAAAAAATAAATATTTCAGGTACATGATGTTAAAATGAAAGTCACGTTAGCTTGTCAAAGATAACTTAATGAATGAGACAAAAATTCACAAGGTGTGACTCAAAATAACACTTTACAACTCTAAAAAGTGAAAACAAATAAAAGTCTTGCACTGCATTAGCAAACACTACCTCTGTCAGCAGATCAAAATTGTCATGGCATCCTCTTTGATAAGAACTTATGTGTAAATGCAAATTACACTTCCATTTTGTAAAACAACGCAATTAACAAAAAAAAAGGGAAAGCACCTGTAGTCTACCATTATCTAAATTCATTATATTCATGGTTACAGCAGCAGCAGACATGATCTCAAATTAGTCTAATATTCCTTACTACTATTTAGTGCAGTGATTTGAGTGAAAGACAAACTGAAATTTTCCCTTCTTTTATTTTTTTACCAGTAAGTCAAGGCACTTAATACTAATTTTATGTATAGCTTTACTCACATAAGATTACATTACCCAAGGTTTGACTTTTATAAGTGCAGAATGAAAAAGGAACATGCATTTCCATTGTTTGAGGTGCGCATATATATATGCCCAAATACAGAATGGGCATTTATCACTCAGAAACATATGTTACACTGATTATTCTTGCCAAAGAAAAACCTTTCGTCAGTAAGTGAATGTGAATCTTCAAACCACAGTCTTTGAAGGTTTGAAAGAACCCTCAAAAAAGGAGCCACTCAAAAAAAATACAACACACAAAGTATGGAGAGGGCCAAGGACTCCCTCAGCCCCCAGAATTTGACTGAAGAAGCTTGCTTAGTGCAAACACCATGTCTTCCTCCTTTTAAACAATTAAACATCACGTCTATATAGAAACTCTAGTATTATAGAACAGGACATAGTGATCAGTTTGGGTAACAATACCTTTATGGGGCCTTTGAAAGACCGTTATGTAACTAAGCTATTAAAGAAATAAAGAGGCATACAAAGTCACTGATTAACAGTATGCTAAAGGAGCTATTAGCAGGAATTTCAGTCTTAGCAGAGGCTCTTGTACTAGCAAAATTAAACTCCGGCTAGTTAAACTAGGGAGCGCTGTTGCTTGGAGAGCGCTGCCAGTAATGCTTTGCAGGGAAGTCAGTGCAGCCAGTGGTCCGATTTGCCTTGGCACCTCTGGTACCAACATCAACCTTCCAGCTGTTTCCAGTTGTGTTCAGTGTGCACACAGTAAAGCTCTAAGTTATTACACCAGGCTTTGTTTCATAGCTTGCATTTGAAATGAGATCACAAAGGGTTAGCCAAATGTTAGTCAGGTGGTATCTCCTTTGGTTGCATAAGTTACTGTGAAAATCTGGGAATCCCTGAGAAAGTCAAAGGAAACTTCTTTGTGGGCGTCTCTTCAAAGGGCTGGGATGGACAGTGTGCTGGATTCTTTTTCCCAACGGTGTCTAAATTTATCTCCATTGTTCTTTTTTTTCTTTTTTTTCTGCTAAGTACTAAACCTGGATCCCAGCCAAAGAAGGACAACAATATCTTGACAGAGAACCTCATGCATCCCACACTGGTCATCTACATTGTCTGGGATCCATGTGCATCAGAGATTACAACAGTGGAAAACAAAAGAATTACGCAACAAAAAGGTCTTGATGAGAGTAAACAAGAGAAACGTGACTTACTGCTGAAGCACTTTCCTGCCTGTAGTTGAAGCAGAGGGACAGGAGGAGGTCCACCCTTCAAATCTTCTCAGACAGTAACATAAAAATACAGCAAATAAGCAACCGGAGTCTCATGTGCTGTTGTCTGATGTTTCTGTTTAGTCAGTACTGTTTCCTAGAGCAGAGATAAAGCACTAAATAAAATGCAATTTCATACAAAAACATGCATTTGTTTTAAGATCCAGATGATAACATTGATAAAGTCTTTCTTAGGTAAATTAAAAGTGTGTTACTAAAGTCAATGCTGGTTTATTCAAACAGAAAATCAACCATACCCGTGAGAGAGCTTGACTGAGAGGAAGACTGTGGGACCGTCAAAATCTTGGTCTGTTCTGAAAGAGGTCACTTGACCTCACACTAGCTGTCAGAGCGGTGTGGCCAGCCTAAGCTAGCTCAGAGCCCTTAGCACAACTGCCCTCCTAAGCACCTGCTCTGTGAATGGTTCAGCTTGCCAAGGCTCAGAAAGCTCCCCAGCCCCAGCAACATGTGCCCATGGCACCATTGCCCTCACTTTTAACCCTGCCTTTGGCTCTGCACGTGCCAGCAGCAGACCATTCCAGTTCTGAAGGAAGGGGATTGCAAAGTCAGGAGTATTAAGTTGGAGACTATCTCCTGCTCACAGTCTTTTCCCCTGCAACTCATTGGCAACAGCACATTGCTTCAGTGGGCAGAGGTACATCTGCTCCATGTGGAAAGGTGAGACCCGGTAAGAAACAGGTTGAGAGTGAGG
The DNA here is from genome assembly GCA_013400615.1 of Syrrhaptes paradoxus. NCBI lineage: Eukaryota > Metazoa > Chordata > Aves > Pterocliformes > Pteroclidae > Syrrhaptes > Syrrhaptes paradoxus. The sequence goes on from VZTO01020699.1 coordinate 83,279, forward strand.
TTGAATATATACGAAAAATTGACGGGGAGCTTACTATCCAGAAGTGCTTGGATAGGTGCTGCCTGGTGACCTAAGATGTTGGGAAGCCTCAAGGCACAGTATAGTCAGTCTTTAGTCTCTTGCCCTTTTTGGAAGAAAACGTGTGTTGCCTGTGCATGAGCTTTGTTTTGAGATATCCCTAAGGGTAATGCAAGTTGAAAGCAACTAGAAGTAGTTCAAGCTTTGGATTTAAGTGGAATTTAGGCATATATGACAAAGATGTATTATTCGGAAAAGCCTTTTTCAGCTGTTGCCTAATCCTGGAGCTACTTAAAGTCTTTTGGTAAGTCCACGGAGTTTGGTGGTAGTCCCGTCAACAAATACATTCCTCTTACCTAAACCAGATCACAATAAAAATAACAGATGCTACTATATCTATTTTGACATCATAATCCAATAAGCATTCTCAGAGCATACCTAGCATCCACATACAGCATTAGGACCCACACAAAGTGTGCTGCTTCCCTTTAAGACAAAACCTAATGACTGTTACATTCCGTCAAAATGTAGAAAATAGATTCCGTTGTCTCCCTTACTGAACCAATGCAAATCCACAACTATCACCTCCCCTAGAGAACGCTGTGGCCACCAGGATACAGATTATTCAAAGTAAGGGTAGTCTCAAACCAATGCTGTTGAAACAATGCCACTGTGCACAACAGTTAATTGTAGGTAGCAGGTCAAAAGAAGTGTTTATTCCCCTTTATTTGGCACTTGTGAGGGTGCATCTGCACTCTCCAGTTTTAGGCACCCCTCTGCAAGAAAGATGTTGAGAGACCGGAACAAGTCCAGAGGAGGGGCTGCAAGATGAGTAGATGGCATATGAGGAGAGGCCAAGAGAAGGGGGTTTGTTCGGCATTGAGAGGAGAAGGGGAAGAGGAAATCTCACTGCTCATCCTTCCAACTGCCAAATGGAAGGATGCAGAGACAACAGAACCAGGTTCTTCCCAGAGGAAGATCTGAAGATCTCACGCACTGATAGCCTGAGAAACAGTGGACACAAGTTGGAAAACAGGAAATTCTCTTTACATCTAAAGGGGGGGAAAATGGACCATGGAGATGTCAAACACCTGAGCGGGCTGCCCAGAAAGGCTGTGGAATCACAACCTTTGGAGGTACAAAAAACTTACTAGGCGAGTCTCCCAGCAACCTGATCTAACTGAACCTGTTTTATGCAGGGGACTGGAGATGATGACCTCCGGAAGGCCCTTCCAAACTCGGATTTTTCTATTATTCTGTGACTCTATGAAAGGAAAGAAGAACAGATGCTGTAACCTCATCGTTGGAGTACTTGGTTTGCAAGAGAAAATCTGAATTCTCATCCCTAGAAGCAGATGTCTACTTATATATTTATACATACACACAAAGGCACAGGGGGAGGTGTTAAGGCTCTGCTAAAAACAACAGGCAAAAATTAGTCACTCCTTTTTAAAATGATTTTTTAAAATGGCTCCTGGACAGAGCCTGCACTCTGGGCTGCAGATTACACATGGGAGGAGCATCTCTAGAAACTGCAGGTAAGAAAACCAGTGAGTGGGATTTGAGACGTATCCCCAGCCTTCCAACTGGTTCGACTTAGGTGAAATTACACCCATTTACTGACCCCATGTAGCTCACTCTCTCTATTCCAAGATGCCTAATCTTCTCCATGCTTTTGTACAAGGAGTCTGTGTACTTCATTCCCACCCAAGTCTTTGGGTGCCTTAATTGAACCATTCCCTAACTTATTAGATTTCCTATAAACACACCAATAGTCTTGAAAAGTTTCTGCCTTCTGTGAACTAAATTCACGGGCTTTCACCTGTCATATAGTCGATTTCTAATACATTTTACAAGGAGGTATTTTAACTCCCTGATCTGGAAGTCAATAAATGCTACAGCATTTAAATTATCAAAGTGGGCACTGCTTCATTCATAGATAGCCTGATCTTTATACATACATGCCCTATTTGATATCATTGTTCTCTTGCAGTCTCTCCATAAGTGTGTATTATCTGTTATCTCTTGTCTTACAACGTATCCTCTTGAGAAACTGTGAAAGGGAAAACTAATTTCCAGTTCTGTGGGTTTCTTTAAAGACCTCGCCACATGAGGTCTTTGTTACAGCTGCAGGCCCCAGGTGCTATAGTTACTTGACATTATTTTATCATAATCATTACATTATTACAGACTTTGTAAGAAAGAGGGAGCTGCAATTACCAAATTAAGTAGGAAGATGGTATGGTCAGTGAGGACTGAAGTGTAAGGAAGCAGTTTCAAGAAAAGGGAAAATTGGTTTTATATCTTATTAAAAATAGGCATCAGTATTTCAACTTCTTATATACCCGTATAAATAGAATAAACTTCACATATGCAAAAGCCTGAAAATGAGTTCAGCATGAAAATAATATTTTGCACATGCAAATCTATTGTAAATAATTTTAAAAATATTTTAATCTTTGCTCCACATAATTTATTTTTTTTAAATAATGCTTCTCTTACTGTTCTTACCATTCTCACCGAGTGTAGAGATTCTGAACTATATACTGGCCATGAATCAGTACTGAATTTGACACTAGTGATATAAGAAAGTAGAGGTGAATGTTTAAGAGATTTCATGCAGGTAGGAAATGCTGATATGTTACCGAACAAAATAAATTTCCCACCGTGATAGGTAGGTTGGAGTCTATTTCCAAACTATGGCAGAAGTCTTCATCTTAATGTTGCTAATCATATTAGCTAAATATCACAGCAGGCAAAATGAGTTTTCAATAACACTGCTGAGTAATTTTCCAGCTAGTTTCATGCTTGGGATAATCTTATTTTTTTCTTTGTAAGTTTTGCATGGATATACTGGGGCAATTATCTTCAGGCATTTGGAAACCAAGCTAGCACAGCGGCTTGCCAGCCTGCCTTAGTGTGACCCACTGTGGTGTTTATGTTCTGCATGCCAGTTGTTATTAACTCACATGTTTGTGGAATACCATTTTCCTCTTTATTGGTTTAACATAATGGTATACCATGGGGAGTGTGTCACAGAAGGGACAGGATCTGAATATTAAGGCTTTCCTTCAAAGCAGGTATTTATTATCCACACACAGGAAATTTCACTCATTCCTCCCATCTTATTTTATTCATTAACACCAAATAGATACCATGGAGGAGCTTAAAGATTAATTAATAATGGAAAAAACAATGGCAATTATGTTCTGAGCAATCACAGTTTGCTCAGTGTTGTATAAACATTTTCCCAATTTGAAGCATTTGTACAATAAAGGCCAGATTAAGACTGTCCACCACAGGAGGGGATAAATTTCTCAGTAAATTTCTCAGTAAATTCAACATGTGCAGGCTCAGTGTCCTCCTCTAACATAGTGGTTTCATCCCTCTCAGAAGTAGGGCTTACTTAAATGTTTCTTTACTTCCCCACCATAAAGCTGCCTCCAGTCTGTCCCTTCAGCTGGGCATGGTGAGCAAGGTCAGAGAACCATTCAGGCTGGGGAAAAAAAAAAAAAAAAAGAAAAAAAAAAAACAACACACGGAAAATCAAAATCATCACAAAAGAAAAAGTTATTTTTCCTTTATCCTTGTCCAATGTTTACTCTGCCTCATAAAAAATTGTAACAGGGAGCAGTGCCTGGGAGAAACAGGAAGGCAGGAACAGCAAGGTAAGGGCTGTTTATGTCCCCAAAACTGCAGAAGAATGTGCAGGGAAACAGGACCCAAAAAAGAGAGAAAAGTCAAAGGTGTCTTGTCCCCACATTTGCCCAGAATTTGAAATTTTTATTAGAAAGAGAGATAAATCCTAATATGAATAAGGACATGGAAGCCAAACCACGTTCTGCATCAGAGCATGCAGCAAGATTACACACCTCAGGCTAGATCAGGGAAGAGAGCAAGCCCCTGGTAAGGGATCGCAGGTGCATAGAGGGCTCCTTCTTCTGCTTTTTCCACTCTGTACAGAAGGCAGAACCCCCTGTGCTGCACTGGGAACATGCAGGCTGCAGTCCCGCAGCAGAGGAGTGGACAAGTTGCCCAAAGACACCTGCTGCTCTCGAGATACAGACCTACAGGTACGCAGAGGGGAGGGACCATTGGGTCCCATCACAGGTGATTTCTTACATCAATGCCCCAGCTTTGCCTAAAGCGTGCAAAGCGTGCAAAAGCGTGCAAAGAAGTGCCATCAAAAAAAAAAAAAAAAAAANAAAAAAAAAAGGCTATAAAATATGAGCAGCCTCACTCAAGTGACCTGTAATAATTAAAAAAAAATCCACAACTTGGGAAAGGACTAATAATGCAGCAAGAAACAGATTTTTGTTCCAGTCTAATGTTACTCCACCTTTCTCCCCAGAGCCCATGAAGATTCAGTCTAATCATGCAGTTCATGGCCAAAGTCCTCCGTAGTATCTGGCAAAAATGGGAGGAAAATGGTTTGGCCTAATGTCCCTCATCATACGTGAGGATACACATACATGGAAGGCTGCAACAATTCAATCAGTGCTAATATGCTTTGAAATAGATTATAAATACCTATATCTCATTCATGTTATGTTGTGGGTTAAATGGTAAAAGGCAACACGCAGAAAATGCTTTAGGAAGCAATTTGAATAAGTACTTAAATTGCTATATGTAAAGAAATTAAGAGATCCTGAAACAAGCATTATTGTGAACACTCAAATGGACAGAATCTCTCTAATTTTGACCCACAACTAACTCTTGATCTAATGTGAGACTCCAAACCCCAAAAGCCTAGTTTCCAGCAGATTTGTATCATGTGGTTCTTTTCTGTTTTAACTAAATTAGAATAAAGCAGCAACTTAATTTATATATATATATATATATATATAAAATACACTGGGTAGTCCATGCAGCAGAAAGTCAACTGTATGTCCTAACTGTGGGGAAAACTTGTGTCATTATTTGTGCCTTATTAGACGTCAGAGGACCAGCCTGTCAGCTCTGAGTAACATCGTGTAGGTTTCTTGATCTCTAAAAAAAATTACAAACAATGACTAGGAAGATCTTGGTTTGCTTTGCTTTTTTTTTTTCCCATCTCATGTTGAGGCATTCATAACATACTTGTCCCAAGTTCTCTGATCTTTGCCTGAGCTCATGCCCCATCTGTTATCCCCACTGAGGGCACTAAGCAGGTTTTCTACTTGGCAGCTATTTTCATGAACCACGTGAGGCATCTGTATTTTTCATGCACCTACCTCTCTGCCTGATTCAGAAGTTGGCCAGTGGGTTCCAAAGTTATTAAGAAAAGAAAAATGAGAGTGAGCAGAGTGGCACGCAACCCAGTGACAGCAGTTTCACTTCTTTTGGAAACCAGACAAAAATAGATGCTTGCATATATTAAATGCCAAAACTAAGTGGAAAGCAACTTTTCAGGGCTTCCGGTCTAAACGGAAACCAGATGTTCCAGGGTTATTTTCTCTGGTCCTTCAGAGAAGAGTTGTTTTGTCAGTAAGTTGCTTCCTCTGTCAAGGCCTGAGAGCTTTTCCGCTGATACTCAAGTGCACTTAAGGCTGGGGGGGGGAAGCCAACAAACCTTCCTCCAGAATTTTGGAATCTCATTATAAAAAACATGTTCAGCACAAATAACTGTGTGCTCACATTTGTGAGTTTTAAATCTGTTTTATTCTTTCAGATAAGAACAGACAAATCCTCAGCTTGTCTAAATCAGCACAGAATCATTCAGCACCACGGTGCCAATTTAAACCAATTGAGAGTCCTTGTATGTAAAAACAGATGATTTCCCACACATGGCAGGTTTGATAGTTGTACTGGCAAAAGTCTTGAAGCCGCTTCTTGTTCGGATGTTGCTACTGAAATAAAGAAACTAGTCTTAATTCTCCAGCCTACTGAGTTGCTCCTACAGGCAATCAGGTGGCAATCCACAAGGATGGGAGTGCTGGGAAGGTACTGAGGAA
>VZTO01020700.1:0-66222 GCA_013400615.1 Syrrhaptes paradoxus
CCCCCAGTCTCTCACCAGCCGTCCCTCTCAGCTCTGCCATTCCTGGGAGGGCCCCAGCTCCAAGGGGACAGAATTCTGTCTGCACCACTGGGAAGTTCTGAAACCGTTCTTTTTCCTGCTCTGATGTTGTTTGTAATGTCAAAACAATCCCTCAAACTGTCCATTTTTGGTCTTTCAGCACTGCCCCCTCCTCCTACCCCTCTTTCCTCCCTCCTCAAATCCTTTGATGGCCAATTTCAATCTCCACATGCTTGGAAGCCTTCCTACTCCAAATTCTTCTCTTGTTTTTGTCAATCAGCTTTATTGGAAACTGAAAACAAGCTGGGTCAAACCTGATTCCTATTGAAGTGCCCCATCCTAGAGATGTGGAAAATGTGAGTACACTGCAGCCACCACACCACCAGGAAGGTCTATATTTAACTGGAGGTACTAGGAGATCAGCCAAGTGTTTTGTCCAACACAAAAAAAAATTTTTCTTTTTACCATGGGAAAAAAATAAATCAGTTAATATATTGCTGTTTCTCCAGAATCTTATACTATTTAATATCTGCTCTGCCCCTCCACAGTATCTATAGTGTTGAGAGAACCAAAAAAGAAAATTTTGAGAAACTTAAAAACTTAAGTTTTCTTGCAGCGCTTCCCTGTCGTAGAGGTTTATCTGAAAGAAGAGATGGAATCTCTGCTTGTTTTCCTTGGAAAATATTTCACATTAATATTTTTTTCTGTGGGTAGCTATGGCAATATTTTACCCCAAGACATTATCAGCTGCTCTTGCACCAGCCCGACTGTCTCACATTGGCGTTATACCTGTGTGTCGCTATTGCAGTCCATTTCACAAATATCTGTGATCAGTTAGAGGCTTGTATTGTGCTGAGACGGGGACTCCCACACGCCAAGCGCTGATGGCTATTGATTCACAAAGCCCCATGTTTTCTGTCAGACCCCAGCAGAAAAGGCAAGAAGTGATCTACGAGGTGTAATAAACAAGATGGATCCAAACACTTGCATCCAAGGCAACAGCTCCCCAAACTTGGTAAAAGTCAGAGCATCCCAGGAGCAGGGTTCAGGTCTGTTATTTACCTTTTCCATGTCATAGCAGCCCAACAGGGAACTGAGCGCAACTGTAATTTTCACGCTGTAACTCCCCGAATCTTCTCTCTTCTTTCAACTTCCCCAAATCCATGTTTGGGAATTTGCCCATCACTGTAACTCACCTCTGCCAAGAACACTGTCCATGTTTTAACCTGAACTGATTTTTGACTCTTGCAGAATGCCCATACCGCGATCCTCACGGAAAAACCTACAAACCCAACTTGACCCCAAACTCTGCCATGCGACGCAGGAAGACGCTGCCAGCATGGGACCAATGGGATGTTCTCACAAGTAAAACCCTGAGAACACTGAGGAGAGCTAGGTGTGGTTATTCAGAAACAAAAAAGCTGAAAAGGATGAAAAAAACCAACCCAGTGAAGGACCAGTGAATGCACAGGTCTGCAGTGAAGCTAATCTACGCTGCAGAAATTACGTGACAGACAGACTCATGGTTTATCAGTCTGTCCTGGCAACCAGCTCAATCCTGTACGAAGCAAACAGTACCTCCTGGAGACACACAGCGCTAATCTGTAGATGCTGAAGCAACGGCAAGTTTCACACATCAACACAGCTTTCAGCAAAGCTAAATTCAACAGCAAAGCCTCCTGGAGAAACCATTGTGGAACAGAAAACATTAACTTCATCGTTAAGCCTGTGTATGAGAGCTGGGGGGCACGGATTCATACACACTAACTTAAAGGCAGTACAAATTCCAGAAATTGGATTTATTTCTCTGAGAACGGATCCACTCTCTCTCCCCCTCTCAGAGAAATGGCTGAACCTACCAAAATCGAGTTAGCATTACTATAATAACCTGTTGTACTTTGCTTGAATCTTTAATAGCTGGCGAGCATTTTAACACCATGTTCTCCCACGTAAGTGGCTGGAGGATGAAAGAAGTTTCTCCTTTCTGTCCTCCCGGGTTGCAGGCAGGTTTAGAGGCAAGACATGCAGTCAGAACAGATGTCCAGATTGCACAGCTGGGTCTGTGTTTGTTGTGTGTGCTCATTTCTGTTGTCTGAAGAGCTCTTCCCTCCTCACCTTCACGCCCTTTGGAATCTCTCCTGCCACTTGCTGCTAGCGCTCAGGAACTCTCACCTCGGGACAGATGGGAGAACGTGTTCAGCAGAGAAAAAGACGGGGGCCTTCTGTTTTCCCCATCCTGTTCCTTACTCACTGCAGCTTGTTCCTCCTAGGACTTTCAGCAGATAACTGAGCAACCCAGCACCTCCAGTAACAGACCCAGTTCAAAAGAGAAACCCCAGAGAGCAAGAGAATCATCCTATTTCTCCAAAAGGAAAAAAAAAGAAAAAAGTCTTGAAATCACATCAACACTCCGAGAAAAACACAAACAGATCAGCTCATCGAAGAAAAGACAAGTGTGCTATTCAACGCTGAAACTAGAGAAATGCATCCTGCTATATATAGCAAAGTTGAAACAGGCCCAAGAGCATCTCACATGGTACGTTCAGGGAGATGGCGAGACACCAGCTTTGCCTCAAAAGCAAAGGTCCGTTCTTCCCGCCCAAGTACTGGGTGAAGCTGGCCAGGGGGTCTCGGATCAGGGGCTCTGGTGCACAGGATGTCGGCACAGGGCAGAGGTTATCCTCAGCAGTTTCAAGCATATAGACAGTCTCCAAAACCTGAATTTTCTGAAGCACTCTAAGTGTGGGTTGCCACTAGGCAAGTCTTTCTTATTTGGTTCTAGAAGCACAAGGATGAGAAAGCAAAACAAAACGTGACACCTTCTGATAGCTTGGTTGTGCCGACAACAGAATGTGCAGCTTCCAGTAACTAAACTGATGAGTTGTCATCCACCAGGCTTGGAAAAAACTCCAGTGCCCCCCCTCTGACTGGACTGTGCCATTCTATTCCACTGCCTAAACTCCACCTCTGAAGATTACTGGGTAATGAAAACAAATCGTGATTTCAAAAAATTAAGACTAGTATATGATTTATATTTTACATTCTATTTTAAAAAGCAAATGTGTGTCAGTATTGCACTGGCACTGAAGGATAACCGAAAGAAAAACTAGAGCAACGTTTCCTAGTATACCAGTTCTGTTCTAGATGAGAGGTATAAAGAAAAAAACAGGCTTAAATCCACTAAAATGATGAAAGCTAAATGTGAATTAATTTGAAAAAAATCCACAAAAGTCTTAGTTAGGAAAAGAGAATAAAGATGATATTCTAGAAATCACATCATGCAGAAGCTAGTGCTCCTCACACAGCACAGCCGATGGCTGTCTGTACGCTAAGAAATGGAGTGGATGATCTAGGTCGTATAAATACGATTGAAGAACTCTCTATAATCTTGAAGACAGATACTGCAAGATAAATTAAATTGCATTACAAGAAGCAGAGTGCACTTAGAAAATATCTGCTTTCTTTCAGAAGACATCCAGGATCTCCCAAGGCATGGTGGGGAAGGACCTTGCTCTGGGTGTAATCCCAACCACATTATCGCTTGGCAAAAATAGGATGGCAGACCTGGAGAAAACAAAAGCTGTTTTGAAAACTATGGCTTTGAAAGTCCTCAGGCTAAGGGCAGGGTGAGGGAGAACATACAAGGGGAACTACCAGAAAGGAAGAAATCCTAGATGCAAGAAAAGAAGGAGCAGCGTGAGAGATGTTTGAAGGAACTGTGTTGACATGTCGGTCATGTACTGTCGTGAGAACCTGAGGAAAAGGAAGATTCAGAGTACAAAAGCATTTGAGTCATGGCCTTATTTTTAAACAAATCCGAAATGTTGTTTTCTTTCTCTTTTTGGATAAAATCCGATGAGTGGATATTGGAGAAGAGTGGTGATGACAGAGATTTCATCAGCAAAATCAGGAGAAAGAAGCTGAAATGTGTTCAGTTACAAAAGAAGGAAAATGCCCAAAGGGAAGAGCCAGGCAAGACAGAAAATGGAAAACAAGGGGCACAGAAGAGTGAGCAGAGGATTCATCAAGTAATGACACTAGCAATGATGATAAAGGTGGTGAAAAATCATCATTAACCACACCACTAACCCCCACACTGAGCAAGTTCACTGTTTACAAGGCTGTGAAAGTTATAGATTATATAAGATTAATTTCCTTGCTTGGTATTCCTGCGCAGCTGATATTTCTCGGGCATTTACTCCTGAGGCAATTCCTTTGCTACCCAGATACTCCTTCCCAGCTCAACACAAAAGAGCACCTTATGTAAGCAGCATTTATGCTTAGCACAGGTGACGAATGTTTTCCTGCACTGCCCAACAGATTTCCAACAAATAAGCAAATCCAGTTACGTTGCTGGAAATCCAACACACGGAACACGGCTGTACAGGCACTCTGGTGAGACGTTGTACCACACCTCAAGAGCCGAAATTCCCTCCTGGTTCATAACATGCTAGAGCACATCGAAAAGATGTCGGGATATTCTGTATGTGTTGACTGCTTTAAATAGGTAGTTGCCCTCACACGTTCTGGAAACCTTGCTTTGCAGGGGTGATTTTCTTCATTCCTGCAACGGTTTCCTTCTTATCTGGGGTTAAAACACTTACGGGCAGCTCACAACCACCTGATAGGAAAAACTTCAACAAATTGAAAGAGTATGAGAACCTCCTATTAAAAAATGAACCGAGAGTAATCCCACCTCCTTACCAAGTCGATTCAAGCAGCGATTACTAGTTACATCTATAAATATGTGTGCGCACGTACTTTTTTTTTCCACCAAACAATACAAGATGCCCGGTGTTGAGTCTGACCCTCCCCAGCAGTACCGTCTTTCCCGACCACAAATTTCTCGAAACAAGGCAGTGGGGGTATGATGGGCAGCACCCCACTGTTGCAATGTTGAGAGATGTGACAGATGTTCGAGGGAATTAATGTGGATAAACCCAAATACTACTGACCACAACTAATTCAATTGCTCGAGGAAGCTGAAGAACACAGTGAAACCGTTGCAGCATGTATCCAGTTCGGGTGGCTGCTATTACTGCTTGGATTAATAAAAAAAAAAAAGGTAGAAAGTCTGCATGATTCTAGAATTCTAATTTGAATCGAATATTGCTACACCCCAACTGCTTTTCAGACTGTGTTCAAAAAAAATTTAAAACTCAGTTATCCCAGTTCTACTCAGTGCAATTCCCTGGTATCAAACTTTCCAGGTTTTCCTCTTATTTTTCTCCCTGTTTAACAGCACCAAGCAACTGTAGGAGCTCCTAACCCACTCTAAGCAATCCGTAACTCACTTCAGAACTGAACCCAGCTTCAAAATATTTCAGCATGGCTCAAATAAACTATTTTACAACAATGTTCTGCTTTAAAAAGCAGACAAGGATGGGTATTTTGGATCCCTCAACCCAACCAGCTCGTACCGAGCCAAACGGGACAGGCTCACCCTCCCTCCCCGGAGCCAGGCTGTGGCACAGAAGGTGAGGGACACGGCTCTGTGTGAGCAGGGTGTAAAAATATTCACGTTCCTGAAAGTTTTCTCGTTTAATTCCCACAGTCAACTAGTGCATAGAGACTCTGGGGATTTAAAAGCTGGACTGTGCGAGACCCACAGAGAGTACATTTAGAAAAATAACCACTGAGATCCTCATCTATTTTCCTGAATTAGCTATTTTGACTCCTGTTTATGGCATAAACCAGGATAACTGACAGCGAGAGGCAGCTCACCAGCAGCTGTAACGGAATGCCAATTGACTATTTGGGGTCAGGAATCTGAAGAGAGGGAAAACAAGGCTCTCAGCCTCTTATCCAGAGTTTCCTTGAAAAAATGGCTGAAAGAAAGGATATTTGTAGCCAGCAAAAACTGTTTAAAAGCCTGTCACAGTGAAGTTAAAGCCCCTTCCAGCATTTAACCCCAAGAGTACCCTCCCCAAATTGCCCAGTCTGCGCTGTACTGTCATCTGCAGTCAGAGCTGATGGGGGCAAAGAAAAAAACATGTCTTGAAGGTTCTGAAATCAATTCATAGGGTCTACCTACAACAACATAACGCCTGGGAAAGTTACCGGCTGCTGCCTTTGTTCAGCAGAGATTAACGAGGANGAGCAGAGGATTCATCAAGTAATGACACTAGCAATGATGATAAAGGTGGTGAAAAATCATCATTAACCACACCACTAACCCCCACACTGAGCAAGTTCACTGTTTACAAGGCTGTGAAAGTTATAGATTATATAAGATTAATTTCCTTGCTTGGTATTCCTGCGCAGCTGATATTTCTCGGGCATTTACTCCTGAGGCAATTCCTTTGCTACCCAGATACTCCTTCCCAGCTCAACACAAAAGAGCACCTTATGTAAGCAGCATTTATGCTTAGCACAGGTGACGAATGTTTTCCTGCACTGCCCAACAGATTTCCAACAAATAAGCAAATCCAGTTACGTTGCTGGAAATCCAACACACGGAACACGGCTGTACAGGCACTCTGGTGAGACGTTGTACCACACCTCAAGAGCCGAAATTCCCTCCTGGTTCATAACATGCTAGAGCACATCGAAAAGATGTCGGGATATTCTGTATGTGTTGACTGCTTTAAATAGGTAGTTGCCCTCACACGTTCTGGAAACCTTGCTTTGCAGGGGTGATTTTCTTCATTCCTGCAACGGTTTCCTTCTTATCTGGGGTTAAAACACTTACGGGCAGCTCACAACCACCTGATAGGAAAAACTTCAACAAATTGAAAGAGTATGAGAACCTCCTATTAAAAAATGAACAGAGAGTAATCCCACCTCCTTACCAAGTCGGTTCAAGCAGAGATTACTAGTTACATCTATAAATATGTGTGCGCACGTACTTTTTTTTTCCACCAAACAATACAAGATGCCCGGTNGGTAGGAAGTCTGCATGATTCTAGAATTCTATTTTGAATCGAATATTGCTACACCCCAACTGCTTTTCAGACTGTGTTCAAAAAAAATTTAAAACTCAGTTATCCCAGTTCTACTCAGTGCAATTCCCTGGTATCAAACTTTCCAGGTTTTCCTCTTATTTTTCTCCCTGTTTAACAGCACCAAGCAACTGTAGGAGCTCCTAACCCACTCTAAGCAATCCGTAACTCACTTCAGAACTGAACCCAGCTTCAAAATATTTCAGCATGGCTCAAATAAACTATTTTACAACAATGTTCTGCTTTAAAAAGCAGACAAGGATGGGTATTTTGGATCCCTCAACCCAACCAGCTCGTACCGAGCCAAACGGGACAGGCTCACCCTCCCTCCCCGGAGCCAGGCTGTGGCACAGAAGGTGAGGGACACGGCTCTGTGTGAGCAGGGTGTAAAAATATTCACGTTCCTGAAAGTTTTCTCATTTAATTCCCACAGTCAACTAGTGCATAGAGACTCTGGGGATTTAAAAGGTGGACTGTGCGAGACCCACAGAGAGTACATTTAGAAAAATAACCACTGAGATCCTCATCTATTTTCCTGAATTAGCTATTTTGACTCCTGTTTATGGCATAAACCAGGACAACTGACAGCGAGAGGCAGCTCACCAGCAGCTGTAACGGAATGCCAATTGACTATTTGGGGTCAGGAATCTGAAGAGAGGGAAAACAAGGCTCTCAGCCTCTTATCCGGAGTTTCCTTGAAAAAATGGCTGAAAGAAGGGATATTTGTAGCCAGCAAAAACTGTTTAAAAGCCTGTCACAGTGAAGTTAAAGCCCCTTCCAGCATTTAACCCCAAGAGTACCCTCCCCAAATTGCCCAGTCTGCGCTGTACTGTCATCTGCAGTCAGAGCTGATGGGGGCAAAGAAAAAAACATGTCTTGAAGGTTCTGAAATCAATTCACAGGGTCTACCTACAACAACATAACGCCTGGGAAAGTTACCGGCTGCTGCCTTTGTTCAGCAGAGATTAACGAGGACACACATGAATAAGGGGTCGGATTTATTCCGGAGAACAGAAGCTGAACGACAATTGTCAGGCACTGCATTATACATACTTTGGCCGCCTTCTGCTCTATTCATTTAACACTTGCAGGCAGTACTGTGAATGAATCTCAGCTCATTTTTTCCCCGTTCTGGCTGCAGCTACGCACACTGTTTTGTAAACCCGCGTGGATACCCGGCAGATCTTACCATGTATGTGCCACCGTAAAGCGACGACGCTGGCGGATGCTTTTATTCACGAGCAACTTTCTGAAAAAGCACGGAGAGTTCCTCGGTGAACTGCGAGGAGAAATTTTTGGAGACGTAGGTCTGTTCCCAGGCAGCTTGGGAAGCTCGAGCTCTAAATGCATTTGTTCTTTGAAAGTCCTTATGTAAATCTCCGACTCTGGAGTAGCAAGTTCCCTAGAAGAATCTTTTGCTGTCATAGCTCAGGCGTTACGTGAGCTCTCACCATTCAGAAAACGTAACAAAATCACATCACGCAGGCATCGCCGCAGATTAAAAACGCTGATAAATCGGCAGAGCTTACCCCGCTCATTCACAAGGCTGGGCTCCAAATGGAAAGGCTGCCTGAAGCAACGGCAGCATAAATCAAAGGACGATAAGCCAGGGCTGTCAGAAAACCCTTTATCAGCCCAGCTCTCCTTCTGAAAATGCGCCAAAGTGTTTCTGTGTCAGCAGCCTCTCTGTGGCTGCGGCTTGCCTGGCAGCCACACACCGACGCGCGCCGGAGCCATTCAGCCTCGCGCACCAGCTCATGAAAAATTCATCACCGCCGGCTCCCCATCAATCCCTTTCCTATAGCGTTTTGGCTTCACACACCGAACAGAAAAATGCTGGATTTTTCAGTGTGGGCTAATATAATCAAGGAATTCCCTAGCCTGTCACAAGCCAAGCAACCCGATTCATTCAGGCCCAGTATGTTTAATAAAAATGTCTTCATTCAGAATTAGTTTTACCCGTGCTGCAGTAGCTCCACCCATGACATGCTTATTGGCTCGATATTATTCTGACAACTGGACTCTGCTCAGCTTCGGCTTGTGTTATGAGTGCGTCGGATTCTCATGAAATTTTAACGAGCTGTCTGACACCGTGACACTGTCCCTAGGCATCGCCCAGTGCACCCCGGGCAGACATGGAGCAACCCCCGGGATCACAGTGGCGCTGGCTCCGAGAGATGTGCGCGGGGTGCGCCAGGAAGAAAACGTCTAGTAGGAAAAAAACCCCAAACAAACAAAAGCAGGGAATAATATTCTTCAAGAACAAAGCGTGCAAGAATGCACACTCCACAGATGAAGCAGCGTGCTTTGCTGTCCTGGGATCTGCGTATGGCCAAAGGGCAAAATCACTGCCAGACACTGCACAGCCCCAACGCAGCAACCAACGCGGGAGGAGTGGCACGGGGAGAGAAAATCCAGGGAAGGACCAAAGGCTGGGGGACCTGGCGCTTCCCTGCAATGGCAATGTAAATTAATTCGAGTGAAGCAATACATGTATTTAGAAACACAAAACCCAAGTTGTTTGGGTTTTTTTTTTTCTGGACATAAACACTATGAAACCAACTTCTACACTTGCAAAGCTAAAAAAAAGACAATCCAAGCAAGGAAGTTAAAGACAAGATACAATGTTGACAGTAAGAACACACTAAAAACTACAGGGAATGTCAGAGCATCTTTTTAACTGCTCAGAAGTAGGTAACCTCAAATGTAAATACCACAATTCTCTTTAAGGGAGGGGACAGGAAGGAGCACACCCAGCCTGCCTGCCGTGAACGTGCTCTGATCTGCACAGAAGAGTTGACTGCACAGTACGAGCACCACAACAAATCCCCACCAGTCCCTATACATCCCATACATCCCAAAACACTTCACAAGAACATCAGCATGCCTTCCTCAGCTTCAAGAAAAAAAGCTTGTGATAGAGAATTGCCCTATGGCAGAGGCTACAGAGGAGTTACCAGACATTCTACCTAACCTGCTGCTATGCTCTTCACCGCTCACTTTATTTTTTTTTTTTAAGGTAGAAAGACCTGCTGGAGCCTAACCTAAGGCTACGGGAAATTGCAGTGTTGTGTGATACTGAGAGGTTCACGCAGTATCAGAACAGGAACATTTAATGCTTTAGGAATTATGACGTGTTAGACTGTGATCTGTTATTCTACATTTCGACTGTACTGACAGCCCGTGAAAGACAAAGGGAAGCTTAACAGCTATGCTGAATGAGAAACGAAATCCACACAAATGCTTAGAATCTGGAATTCAAAACAGAAGAACTAACTCACCAGGAAGCAAAAGGGGATATTGGAGGGTGTTTGCGAGAACACATCTGATATTTGTGAAACAGCAACTCCTATGCCTGTTCATAAAGCTATTAAACTGGCAAGAGAATAAAGGCAAACCCAGCTATGAAAGCCCTCTGCAATAAAACATTCTGTACAACGGCATGCTCCTCGTTCTGAGTATGCACTCTCCTTACCTGAATTCAGAGATGTTTCAGGAGCAGTGTCCATGAAGGGAGTGCTTCTCATTCTTTGGCCATCCATAAATCAGTAATGGGATGTCAGCCCCACAGCCCAGAGTACTGTGACATGCAAAGGCTGCTGATGGAGCGAAGAAATGCAAGAAAGGCTCAGCTAAGGATGGAAGAAGGAATCTATGGGGAAAAGCAAGCCTCCACTCTCCCTTGGGGAAGCATCAAGAACGGAAAAACAAAGTGCCCCCGGTGCTTTGGGCAGCCAGGATGCAGGTGCTTTTCCACGCTGAGGTCTAGCACTCTAGCTGCTTGGTACACGACCTGCGAGTATTTTGAAGGCTGACCATTAGCACAGGATATTTCTCCTGTTAAATATCTCCCAGATCTTGGCGGCAATGGGAGCTAACACGTACCTGAAAAAGCTCTCTCTCTGTTTCAGCCACCATCCCTCACACCACCAATGTCTGCTGTTGCGTGCACAGAGGACCGTACAGCCGATGTCTGTATCTCTGCTGACTTGTAGTACTGGAATTCTGTCCAGACATGCTGCTTTACTCCAGGAGAAGCCAAGAAGAGTTGAGAACAAGAACATCTCAAGAGACTTGAGCTAACTGGCATCAGAATAAACCCAGGCAACAACACTCAAAACTTAATTTTGCTGCAATTGCTGAGGTTACCGTCAGCAACAGGAGGCAATGGTAGAGAGAACACCCAGGGCACCAGAACACCAGGAGAGACCACCAGGTACAAGGACCAGTTTACTGAAGTTCTTCTGAAAAATGGTCAACAGGCATCTCACTATTTCCTGAACTTCTGTCATGTCCCAGAAACACAGTATCATGCAATAATCTGTTCATCATCACAGGTTATCTTGTGCAATAGGATACTTGTGTCCAAGAGTAACAAGCAATTTCAGCTGATCAGAAAAGGGGCCAGTGACACAAAGAAAGAGTTAAGGAGGGGAAAAAGATGATTAAAGAAAATCGCCTGCTAGCGCTGGCAGGAAAATGGAACCGCTTGGAATAACAAGGACAATTAAAGAAATTTGCAAAAGTAGAAGTCTACTTGGGTGAGTTTTCATACAAGCTTCCTAGCTTCCCAAAGTGTCTGGGATTGCAGAAGGTTTTGATATATTTTAATACATTTTATTAGTGGAAAACAGTTATTTTCAAGCACGCAATTCCTCATCGAAGGCTGATCTTCATTGCATTGAGAGCAATTGCTAAGCAACAAGAAGCCATACTTTTTCTTTACAGTAGCACTATTATTTACTTGTTTCTAAGTCATGATTGCCAGGATAAAATAAAATGCCAAGGAAGAGGCAACGGTGAATGTCTGCGTGCTTCAGCAGGAAAGGAAGGGTGGTTAGTTGACTTTTCACAGCGCTTTCAGTTGGGGGCAGAGTAATTGGGTAATTCTTCCAGGCAGCACACCCTCTAAAAGCACATGGAGATAAAACCAGTTAGGAAGCTCCCCTCTATTACTGAGGTCATTGTTCCATCCATGCACACTAGCGAGGCATCCCAAAGAGATAATGTTAACCTGACAGCAAATTAATTAGAAAAATTATTTCAAGGGATTGCAGTTTGCTAGTACTACTTTTATTTCTTTTTCAAAGGAAGGAATCCCAGGGGAAACACGTTTTTAATCAAGTACAGAGCCTCCTTTTCAGAAATCCTGGCTTTTAGCATTCTGTCTTTCAAAGGAAAAATAAAGATACTTTTCAAGCTTTCAAACAATTGGGAAATTAAGACTATTGTGTGTGCCAATCATTATAAAACACAAAACACAGATCCTCCCCACATATTTTTAATCATTGGTGAAGCAATTTGCTGTCTAACTGCATACATGTAACAGGTGCTCCTGAAGCAACAGAGTCTGTCCCTTTCTACTGATCTTCCTGGAAGGACTTTGAGGGTCCCTCCTCACGCATCTCAGTGTTTGTTGGTTTGTCAGGCACTGCGCACACACGGGGTGTAACGGTCACTCGGGAGAGACGGCCACCTCTCGAACCTTTATTAATAGTTGATGATGCACAAGGGAAGGACATAATCTGACTCTTAGAAGCCTGTATCTTTCTTTCAGACTACAATTTGACCACATTTGATGTTAAAAGAACCCATTGGGTCAGCAACGTTATGGAATCTCACAGCACTGGCACTACTTAACGTCTGGATTTCTGCCAGACGTACAGGGTAGAAGATGGGTTGGGAGAGGATCTAGGATGGACTTCCAGGAGAGAATCTCTGGAAGCCGATTAGCTCCATTAGCTCCGAGAGAGAGGAAAGGGCAATACGATCCTAAGTAGGAGGCAGTGAAATCATCATCCCCCTCTAACAGGTCAGCTAAATCAGCTTTCCATCACAAAAGAAAAGGGTCAATGAGAGTAGGAGTGATCATGCAGGAGACTAGAAAATGGAATTAGAATTGGGTCATTGAAGCAAGCGATGAGTTTAGGAAAAGGGGATAAGTAAAGCAAGGTAAGGGAGAAAAAAATCTACCAAATCACAATTGTCTCCTGGACTAAACCAAGACAGACATATGAGTAGAGAGAAGCTGAGGCGATGAGAAGGTAGAAGGGAGAGTCAAGAATATGAAAATAGTCACTTGTACTGGAAAAGAACTCAGTTAAAAAGACCGCAGTAGAGGAGGGAATAAATTTGCGGTGGAAATGTCACAGGACTGACATGGACGTGATCTTCAGCTGGAGGCCTAAGGCAGCAGATGTAATTGCCGAGATGAGCCAGCACCGGGAATAAATAAGAGCAAGCCAGGCAAAGGGGGAGGTAAACGAATCAAACAAAAGAGAAATGTCTCAGGGGAAGCTCTGAGCAAGACAAGAAATACATCAATGAACTGGAAGCTGTAGAAGGTAAGTGGCCAGGAAAACAGGTGCCAAGGAATAGTGCCTCACCGTGAAAATAGAAGTCACTGTGGATGAAACTGTAAGGATAGGAAGAGACAGGCAAGGCTTCATGCCAGAGCAATGGCTGGTGAGAAAGAGTTAGAAAGGGAACAGTGATGTGAAAAGAAGAGCTGGCTGCAGCATTGCTAAAACCTGGAAAAGATTCCAAGAAAAAAAAAAGCTGAACAGGCAGTGTTACACGTAATGTGTTTGTGGAGAACTTCAGTCATTCCAGTGGTGGAGTTCGTTCTCTAGACACAACAGAAGTGGAGAAAAAGTGAACAGAAAGGTGAAGAGCATAGGCTTAAGAGAATGACATGAGAGGAAACAATACTTCATGCCTTCTTTATTTCCTTTCTGTCACAACCAAGAGGTACACTACGTCCATCCCATCAATGAGTACTACAGATTACATCAGAAACAGAACCAGTAGCAGTTCATTCTACCCCATCCTAGTCCCATTTCTACATTTAGCTTTGCTAGAGTAACAGCAAATCTGATGCTAGCCTCTACTGAAACATACTGATGATGAACATTTTTAAACCATTGTACCAAGTTCTGATGCTTTAAAATAGTTTTAGCCTGAATAGTAAGAATTCACCGTTCCAATTTGGGAAGTATTTGATCAGCCACTTCTTCCTACAGCACAGTAAAGGAAAGCCACGAAACAGCACAGTCATCAAGCTCCCAAAACACGCAGTACCAACCTAGTGCTCAACAATAACAGAAATGGAACAGCAAAGACATGTTATGTGGAAGCTGTGAAGAGATCCCTTCAACCATCCCTTAATAATCTCTCCTTTAGTAGAAGGCTGAGCAAAGCCCAATGCAGGAAAGTCTCTTTGGCTCAGTACCGGGAGGCTTTTTGCTATTTGATTTGTATCTTTTTAAGTAAAAAAAAAAAAAAAGATGCCTGCCTTTGCTCAGTTGCAACGTCTGCTGTCTCACATGCTACAGCTCCTAAAGGACGGCTCCATGGCAGAAAACTCTAAATAACATGTTTGAGGATTTTTCTTATACTTTCCTGAAAGTTTCCAGCATCAAGATGCTGAGTGAGACGCAGAATACATCTCTAATTACTAATGTGTGGAAAATTTCCCACACTTAAGAGGCAAAAAAACCCAAAAAAACCACCAACAATTTACTGCAACTTATATTACCACTGAAAGATAAGGTTTTCCTACACTTGATAGTTTAAAATTATATAGTCTGTATCGCCATTCCCATAGATTTAGGTGTCTCTGAAATTTTCTGAAGGGCAGACACTAATAATTTTTTATAAGGCTTTCAGCGATGTTTTGGAGCACCACAAATGATCACAGAAGACAGAACCACAGCACCTAGCAACCCTTCGGTTCGCAGTGAAAGAGCTGAGCCAACTGCAAAAGAAAGAAGCAACTGGAAAAGTCCGTCCTTATTTATTTCAGAGTCAGGACACCCACATCTATGAGCTTAACAAAGTTGAACAGGACCCACCCTATATAAAGGCGACCTTTTGAGCTCTTCCCATTTCATCAGCTTCCAGTCCCTTCCGAACAGGCTATTCCTCACTCGGTGAGCAGCTTGTTTGTTAGTTTTCGGTTCAGCACCCAGCAACTGCAGCCTCTGTATACGGTTTCGTAAGTTTTTAGGTCTTTAAAACATCTGGTACTTCTGACAAGGTCAAGAAGATCCAGAATACTTTTCAGATTAGTCACAAATAAATGAACTCCATCTTCCAGAAAGATACCGTGAGAGGTTTGAGTGGCTTGGACGCTCGTCTGTTCTTCACATGCAATTAGTCACCCGTGTCAACCAGGTCACCGCACATTTGAGTAGGGCACTGCAAGGTGTCCTCTGTCACAGAAAGAATTATTTGCATGCAGAACATTGATGAAGAAGACAGTAGTGACAGTAAACCTGAAGCCTTTCACCTGCTGTTTAGTCCTACAATGGATTTGGTACTTTTTTTTTCCCCCACAGTAAACCACACCAAAGACAGACAATTTATCCAAGTTCCTTCTTAGAATTTAAACAAAAAAGTACGATGTCTTATTGTGCCACAATGCCATTTTTTTTCTTACAGGTATTTCTGTTGTTACCTCCTAGTAGATACGTACGATGAAATAAATCTATATACTATAAGCCCTCGGGGGATGATGTAAGATACCTTTTTCCTAACGGTAATTTCCTTAGCAACTCTGATTGTGCTCGATTTAGAGTACTTCCCAGAGAACATTTAAATGCCTTCTATCCATAGTGAGTAATCGCATATGTTAGACCAATCTGTATTACTTCTGACTATTTTCAGGGGTATAGATTAATATTTTACAAATGAATTCAATAAGACGACTTATTCTTCACGGGCAGAGACCTCTGGGGTGACTCCAGAGAAAAGAGAAGCCAATGCAAAAAAGTCTTCCAATTTCAGCCATCCCTTGCATCTGCTGTGGTGAGAAAAGGCGTTATGCTAGCACAGAGACCTAACACAAAGGAATCTCTCAAAAGCTCTTTGCCTGGGCAGTCTGGCTCACCTCTGGCCAGGCTGTTGTTTTATCCGTTCTGCGGTGTGTTATCTGACCGTGATTAGCGTTAGCTGCAGCTGCCTCTGCCGCCAATCTGCCTGTGACTAAGCACCTCACCTCGCATGAGTCACTGGCAGCTGATAGCCAGGATCAGGTCTCTGCTCACGGCCGGGCAGAGATGTCTCTGTGCCTGTGGCCAGACGCCTCTGTGCCCATGTCCGGAGGCAACTACGAGCATCAGAGCTACTGGCCAGGATCACCCGCTGTAATTCAGTCACAGGTAATCTCCGTGTTAATGCAAACAAATGATGGTATCTGCAATTTGCATGTAACTAGAATGAAAATTACATAAGACAATGACAAATACAAAAAAAAAAATATCTGAATTTCTCCGTCAGAGCAATGTTCTTACTGACAACTGACAATCCCCGGCACCCGCTTTGTCAGGTCACTTGTGCATCCTGCCACACATTCCCCTGGAGAACTACAGTTGGGTTTGGCTGGCAACATCTCCACTCACACAGGCCACGGAAAGGGTACAGAAATGAATGCCCAGCGTTGGACAACCCTCCTCCTCCTTCCAAATAAAGGATTTAAATCGTTTTCCTGAGCACGCATATTTCTCTGTTATTGCTCTCACCTGTGATGGCTGAAGAGGAACAGAAACCTTCGCCATTAATCCAAGGCTGCTTAGTTTTTGTATTTTACTCTTGCTCTTCCAGATTCTTCGTTCTGCAGCAGTTGACTGACAAAACACGTCCAGCAACGGAGCAGCCGCCACGGTGAGAACCTGCAGAACATGACTGGGGCCAGCGGCAGAGGACAACGCGATGTTCTCGGTCCTCTGATTCATTCTGATGAGACTCTCACTGTTATCAGGGTCTCTGTTCAAAGGACCCAGGAAGGAATTGATTAAAAAAAAAAAATTGATAAAAAAATAAGTTCAAAAGATTCCTGGAGGTCACAACACAGCTGATGAAAAAAATGTAAAAGAACAAGTAACTGACGAAGGGTTTAACCCTGGCAGATGGACAGGTTTATTCTGTCCCGACACCAGAAGCACTCACAGCAGATCCGGGGTAACTGCGGGTTGTTTGTAAACTCGTTTAGTAGCGGGGTTACAGGTATTCATAAATGGGATTTGCGAGTGGACTGTGCCGAGTTTCGGCTGGGAAATGAGTGCGTGCCAAGGATCGGCTGAGCAGCAGAAGGCAGCTCTCCAGGTAGCAAAGCAAAGTGGGTTTGATCTCTCCTTGCAGATGAAGTCATCATTAGTCAGAAGCTTAAAGATAAAAGCAAGTTGTGTCAAATTCTTGTCTGTTGCAGCTTTTATATCAACCGTATTTCCATAATCTCCATTTATTTTATATTCTTGGGAGGATGAAGTTTGAACATAATATTTCAGAAGCTTCATTGTCTTTTGCTAATTAACAGTGACTCATTCCTTTCCCTTCTAGATACATTTCAAGCTGTCTTATTTCATTCCGGATTGAGGTCTGTAATTCTAATTGAATCATTAAAAGCCTTTTTTGTGTGCCTACAGCTACCTCTGTTTTGAACAACTAGTATTTCCAGGCAAAGCTCGCAGCATCAAACTTCAGGATCACCTTCAATAAAATTATTGGGCTCACCTTGCACTTCATTCAGAAAGGGACACTATCATTCTGAGCACATAAAAAGACTAAAATCCAATTAAACAAATAAATGCAACCTAAGAAAAAGTTTACATTGCAATAACAAAACATAAATGGTGTACAAAAAACACTTATAATGACATTTTTAATTCAAAACCTATGACTAATCCAACATTATGTTTCTTCTTAAAATTCCTCTATACCAACTACACTACATGTAAATCATAGCTATTCTATCTAGGCTTTCCAGAAAACATAAAAATAAAAAAAAATATTCCAACTGAGAAGATCCAAGAGCTTCAAAAACTGACAGCAACAGACAATGTCTAAATATAGGCAGCCAAAACACTTATCTGGGTATTTTTAGCTGAGAAAATAGCTTCAGTGATAACTCGGAGACAGCAGAAATTACCTCTGCAGCTTTGCGCTTGTACTGACTATTATTCCACAAGCAAGCAGTGACCCCTCTATATTTGGTTTGCCCATCATTTTTTTCCCATTTTAAAGGCTTTTTGTGATTTATCTTTACAAGCACATCTCCAGGATTTGTTGCGTAATGGGGATGGGGCTCCATCAGTGCCCCCCCCCCCCTCGTAGCACAGCCAGGGGAGCAGATAACATGGGAGTGTTGACACAGCATCAGGGTTTCGATGGGATATTCTCTGGTGGAAACATCTTACTAAGGGAGAAAGCAGCAAAATTTTAGAGAAGACATTTCTCTAAATTATCTCACTTTCTACATTTCATAGAATCACAGAGTGGTTTAGGTGGGAAGGGACCTTAAAGCCCACCCAGTCCCACCCCCTGCCATGGGCAGGGACACCTCCCACCAGCCCAGGTTGCCCAAAGCCTTGAACCCCTCCAGGGATGGGGCATTCACAGCTTCTCTGGGCACCCTGGGCCACTGCCTCACCCCCCACACAGGGAAACATTTCTTCCTATTTTCCACCTCCACAGCTTAGTGAGGTGTCAAAATGAAGCTGGGGGGAGCAACAACAACAAATCCAAGGAATTTCCTCTTCCCCTACTAGACAAGGGGTCCCTGCCTCCCACCTTGGGAGGCTGGCGAGCTCAACCACATTTAACCCTCAGTGAACTTGCTGATGTTATTTTTATGATCTACCTGTAGACAAGAGAAGAACCATCTCACAAGAGAACACGTTTAGCTTTTCAGAGGCTATCTTGAGGGGTTACCAGCACTTCAAGCTCTCACTAGTTCCAGTGTTCAGCACCAGGAATGAGCCACCCCTCAGTGCACCAGATAGCATTTCTGCCTACTGACGGACAAACAAACTCACCGAGCAGATGAAACCCCTTGGGACTGTTTCCATACCCAACACTCCAGCACTCTCTACATCTTTCATATCGTCAGGAAACTTAATACAAATCTCAGTAAGTCTGATTTTCAAACCTAAGCTGTCAGATCCATTCTCCAGAAGCAGCACAGTGGAATTAAGAACTATTTTCCCCACAGAATATATGAGATGCTGTGACGCACACAGCTGACCTCCTTTTTCAAGGTAAGTAAATGCCCCACAGAAGCGTGGTACAGGCTTTGGAAGCAGGTTCAGAGTAATTGATCCTGCTTCATTGCAACAAAACCTGATGTAATCTATATAAATAATGAACATTTTTGGCCAGATGATGTCCAGAGGTCCCTTCCAACACTTCACCCACCCTGTGATTTAAATAATTTTAAATATAGGTACAAAATCAAAGTCATGTTATTAAGGTGGGTTGTGTTTTTTTTTCCCCTCCAGAGTTTTTAATTTTCACATCCTATGGGAAGCCAGCTCATCTAATTTATTTTTTTTTCTATTCCAAGCTTGCAGCATATTTCTTCAGTTCTTACCTAGTTGAATTTGAAATGATCTAAAAAATGAGACTTCAACCTATTGCACAGGGTATTATCCCACAGTCTGAAACAACATTAAAAAGAAAAAAAAGCCCCACACATCTCCAGAACAGCATTGCTCTTTCTGAACTTCTGGGTTTCATCCCACTGTTCCTACTTAAAGCTTCCTATTACCCTAAATATTTCCTTTCATTGCACGGGATTTACACATTTCAAATACGTAAAGGAGTGACTGGGCATATTACCTTCTGCTTAGTTTACAGGCAGTTTAATATCTAAAACTACAGTTTTATTATCCTGTTTAATCCTCCATGCAAATCTCCATCCCCTTTGTCACTTCACCTTCCCATATTCATCCCTCAGTGAATTACCACCAGCCCACGAGCTTCACCGCGGCCATGAGCCGGCCCCAGGTGAACTCAGCATCTCCACTGAAGGTTTGATCTCAGCCTCAGTTGCCCCAAATCACACTGATTTTGTTGTTTTGTTTTCAACCTCGCATTTAATTTGCTGCCCACGACCACCATCTGGAGAACAAGGCGCAGTACTACAGGCACAGATTTTACGCCGCGTACACCCGCCAGCCCTCGCTGTGCACACAGGCTGCAGAACGCGGCGATGCACTCGCACGTCGATGCACTTGCACGTCCTCCTTTGCACACCCCAGCTTCAGTAAGAGCTTCAGACGGACACGGAAAACACGATCAGTTCCTTTGTATTTTCTTTTTAGGTTCTGACCACCAACCTACACAATAAAATTCTTTCAGAACAAGTCACAGACCTGGTCACTGAGAAAATAAACAGAGCAATAGTTAATTTTTTTTTTTAGGAAGTGGCAAGAAGGTGACTCAAATAGCAACCAACTCTGTTGGCAGACAACTTCCTTCAAACCTACTGAGTTCTCATCGAGTTCTCGCAGATAAAAAATAAAACTTTTGCACTGGACAATTAGCAACAAAATATATTTCAATAAGTATTTCATACCATAGCCCAAACGTTTAACAGAATCTCTATGTCCTGAAAAAGCATGCTCATTATATTTAATATTAACCACAAGAACTCTTAATAGACTCCTCAAGGCCTTTATTTCTTTACGCTTTGGGACTCATCACAGAACTTATTTTTGTTTCAACACAGAAGCTTGGTGCAAAACCTGAGTCAAACGTGTAGAAATTGTGTAAACCAGAAACTAGTTGTCAAACCTAGCCCAGGAGCCAGAAAGTACCAAAAAATAGGGTAAGAGAACTATTTTGGTTGCTCAAAGCGTAGCTACAAATATATTCTTCACACCCTCATTCTCCCCTCTCGCCTGGATTTATTATCACAAAGCTTTAGTTATAAAATACGGAGCAGGAGTGTGGAAAACATTTTAACAACTTATGAAAACATGGGCAAAATTGGTGCAGAAGCAGCTTATAAGATTGCCACTTGAAGTTCTGTATCCTATATTTCTCTTCTGTTGCATAATTCATGAAAGCTGTTTTGTATGTGTACTGCCTTGCCACTTGCAGTATTATTATACCGCAGCTGGCTTAGAATTATTGCTTTGGAGTCAGCCTGCCCATTTTTTCTTTCCCGGTTACAGATCTTGTCAGACCAGCACTGGTCTCAAGAAAACACAGTTCTAATAACTAAAAAAAAATAAAAAATAAAAAATAAAAATAAAAAAACCCCACACCTCAGGAGCAGCTTTATTTTTTAGGTTTGCACGTATCTTAAATTAAAATATTTCTGTAAGTCATGGCTCATCTTCTCAGGGTTCTCACTTCTGTATTACCACTGGAAGTTTAATTTAAGGTGATTTCTGAAAAAATGTGGCAGAAAAAACTATTTACAGAAGGAACAGGCTTACCTTCCTCCACCCCTCCCAAATACTACATTCTGTATTTGAACCCTGTCATTCTTCTCTTCAGTCCACAGTCCCTGCAATCCCAGGAACAGCTCAGTTCCCACCGTCAGAGCACCACTCTGCAGCACAGCACTGATGTTGCAGGCTGGATTTTGTACCATTTTCGTGATGACGGAACCAAATTTCACCTAACCGATAATGAACAATATTTTTAAAAGGAAACAAAGTAGTGAAGCTGCTGTGATGTAACCTGACTGTCTCCTCCTTTGATCGGTAAGGTTCTGCAAAGAGCTCGGGAACAGAGAGCCGTGCGTGAGGCACGGGTAGAGGTGGGAAGCATTGTATTTCACAGACGTGGCATCTCCTAAATTGCTCCAGGAAGAATCACAGATACATTATTACACATCAACTCTTCCAGGATGTCAGTCTAGAAATCTCATCTGATAACACAGATCTCTGCCATTTGTCATTTTGCTCAATACTGGAGACTGATCCCTTTTTTGAGAGGAAGGACCACAACTGTACACAATATTCAACATTTGCCTTCCTGATGTTCTATGTTTTATCCTCTATTCTTTTCCTCCAAATCTTGAATAATTAATTTGCTTTTTTGACCATTAATAGGCACTGAACTTGCAGCTCTGTTGGGCTTCTATCCCATAGCCAGGATCTTGCTCCTCAGCAGCGATTTGGTTTTGCAGCTACATGCTCAGATACATCACTCTGTATCTATCGACACTGAAATTTTCCTATCACTTTATTGCCCACTCCCTGAGTCTCTTAATGCTCATATCATTCCAAAGCTGTTTCAACATAATGGCTCATGCCGGGCTCACGCAAATATAACCTGCCGCTGGGGTACATTTCACGCAGAACTGAACCACAGCATAGAAACCCAACCAGCTGAGGGACCAGATCCCGCCAGCACCGCTCCTACACCAAAATCACTCCATCATCCCCATGCTCCTGCGTGCGGTCGGGCCCCGAGTAACTGGAAATTGCGCAGGAAAGTCTGGTGTGGGGTAGAGAACAGTGCTAACCTAGTTGAAGGCCTTGATGATAGAACTTAAACAGAAAACAGGGAAGATTAGAGCAATTTTTTGCCCACCTGTAAGATCGGTCAATCTACCTGGTGCCCAAGTCAGGAAGGTGAGAGGGATGTAAAGACACGACACGCTGTTCAGGAAAGAGACATGTTGAGCGGTACAACACTCATACATCGATTCTGCTGGATGGAAGAGAGGAGCAGCAATGCCCCCTTGTGTTCCAAGGGAAATAAATAAATCCATTGCAATTCCCTGCATTTTCCTGAATCGTGTACGAAGGCGTACTCAAAGATCAGAACTAACCCATTCTTAAAAGCACACTTTCTGAAGGCTCTCAATTGTCTCGCAGTCAAGATTACAACTCGCTGCAGACACACAAAAGGGAACACTCGTAACATGCTCATAAAGGTAAATTAACCCTTTTATTGTCAAAATTCACAATCGATCCAAAATTAGATAACTCATTTTGTTAAATTTATCCATAGAAATTAAATGCAAAAATTGAATAAAAGCCCCTGGTAATTACTTTTTGATTTTTGCATCTCATCTATTCAAGTGCATGGCTTAAAAACCCTATTTTCAATACAAAACTGTTCCTAAAGTACCCTAACAAATGAATTTAGGATGTCCTCTGTAGTTGTTCAAACACAAACTAAAATGACCGCTCCGAAGAATGCTGAGCTTAACAGAAGCTAAAACCACACTCAGACTTGGAAACAATGCTGTGAACATGTCTTGCAGCCAGTAAGTGAAACTGAGAGTGGAGCATTAGAAAACTAGAATCTAAAGCACACTTGAAATCTGAAGTTGGGCGTACAGGTTGAAGGCTGCACTGCAATGCCACTTCAGGAGTTGTACAGCAAGCCGGACCTCTACCCTCATTTTGCCATTAAAATCTGCCATTGCAACTCCGACACATGAACACCCAGAGCTTTGTCTTCCTCTCCTCCCTCTAGATGAATTTCCCTGTTTTGGCATTTAACATCCAGTTCTGTTTTGGAACTCACCTCTTAGCAATCCCCTCCCTTTTCATCAGCTCTCTGATAGTTTCTTTGGGACTTTTCTTGAGCTTAACATCAGATTCAAATATTTTTCCGAGCCCTTCTTCTAACACATGGAGAGGAAATAGCCGGAGAGCTAAAGCCTTTTTCCTCAATCTGTTGTGGAAGAGTTTACCACCATCCTGAACTCTTCTGTGGGTGGAAAGCTAGTAACACAAATCCTCTGGCCGAGATCGGAATTTACGACACAAAAGTTTCACAAAGGTGCATAAAACAAGTGAACGGAAAAGGTTTTAACAGAAGTAGAATTTCAAAAAAAGACAATTATTTTTGTAAACTTACATCCATGATACACCAACCGACAGACATCAACAACACTGATTAATATATACAGGATAATTATCTAGTGCCTTTCAAAAAAAAGGGAGACAACCCAAAACCAGAAAACAAACAAACAAAAAACCTAAAACCTAACTACGTGAGATCATGACAGAGAGAAATGACCTACCAGTCTTGGTAAGTGGTGATCGCAATACTCGGCGGTGTCAGCAAAGGCAGAGTTGTTGGTCTACAGACAATGTCTCTGTCCGGCGTCCTTGCTCTTTCCGTTTGTCTTTGGGACAGCGGCGGTAACTGCAAATTACCGGAACAACACCTTCTTCCTCTCCAGAGGTCTATGCCCAGAGTGTGGCTGGAGGTGCTGTAGGACTTACTCAGCCCACACTCCAGGTAGTCCAGAGCATTCTGCAAAGACAGAAAAGCCAGTGAAGGTCTGCAAACAAATGTTTTCCTCCATGAGGATAGAACACATTCAGCAGCCGTAGCTACTCACAAAAGATAACTGTGATGAAATCTTGGCAGAGTCTGACTGAATGAACGTGAAAATTCACTCCTAACTTGTCTAAGCTAAATTCAACAGCTAATTTAATAGAACACCTCAATAAACCAGGTTAGTTTGGTGATATGTTACATTTTTTACATTTTTGAACTTTTTCAGAGAACATTTAACTCAACATCCTTCTAAAGTATCATTCCTCTCCACAGCACAAACATTATGGTTTGCCACTTTTTTTTGATGGATCACCAAGCAGAGAAAGGTGCCAAGAACACTGGGCTTAGACACATCCTAAACCGTCCAAGAGCTATTCAGTGACAGGAACTCCCAGCTGGGCTACCCTACCCTATGTCTGGCATGGCTAGTAAAAATGGTCTCAGAAAAAGGTTTTGATCAGTTGAAGCAGTTTTTCCTCTCCTAGTTTCTCCTGGTTTTTATTTAAAAACATCACCATGATCACAGAACTGGCTGACAGTCTTCTCAATCCCAAGCCAGAAGTTCTCCCACAGGGGAAGAGCACTCCAACAGGGTTTTGGTCTTACCCAGAGAATTTAGCTGGTCAAATATAGTTGTCCAATCTAAACAAGAATATTTCTGTATTGTGTGTGATGAGCTGCCAGTAGAAGCTGAAGGGTTATTATAAGCAGTATACATTTCTATGGCAACTCCTCTACATTTTTCCTCTTCTTCTCCCTGCTCCTGAATTTTCATCTCCACCCTACTCTCTCCACCCTTCACAGACCTTTCCAAGCCCACCTTACGGCCTCCCCAAATCCCTTGGTTCACCTTCCCTACAAACTGTGCCATCTCAGACAGCACTGAGTAACTTAAAAAAAAAAAATTAGTGGTTTAATTTTCCATAATCAGTATTATGTCCTTCACGAATAACTGCAAAGTAGCAGGAGCCCTCCATTGCTTCATAGATTCTAACAGAAAATATGTTCTCCATTGCCATGAGCCAAACTCTGGTACTGTCTACTCCCTTACCTCAGCAAGGAATTTCAAAAGACAAAGCGGACGGCAGAAAGGCATACTACCAGTCTTCGCAGCTTTCCCTACTTGTTTGTCCATCCCACAACCATGGGAAGCACCCAGACAGGAAACAGGATGGCCCACAGCTACCTTACTCCTCGCATACGGCCTGAAGGGCTACGAGGCATGCTGGTGCAGATCCTTGGAGCTACTAAGGCACCAGCACCGTAATGACCTAGATAGAAGTTTAAAATATTTGGCATGCTGTGTTTCCAAAAATATGCCAGAAATCTTCATTGATCCAAGCCCTACTGTTTCCCAGCACAAAAATCAGGTCAAAAATACTCCCAGGAAGCCCAGAAAGCAAAGCCTGCCTTCTAGATGAGGATCTGACTTAACCTGCCTTTATTAATAATCTTTATAAGACTGTTTCATTTTTTTTGTTATTGTTTAAGAAGCGTACAGCAGAGTTTTCTAGCTTCCCACTAGATTTCAGGCACCTGCTTTCACTAAAATGAGCAAGGACTGAGCGGACCCACCATCACGCTCAGGCAAACTGACGATGCAGCAGTGCAACCCGTGGTCCAAGAATGTAAAAGAAACTTATTTACTGAAGGAGTGCTATAGGGCACACTAGCTATCTGGTTCCACACCCCCACTGTATTTTCACACACATTCCACGTGGTTTTCCATTCTTGTCAAGCCTCAGCTGTGACAAACAAGACAATTAAGGCTGCGGTTATCACGCCATCATTACAAAGTGATACATTTCTCCAGAGAATAGGAACTGGATTTTAATTAATAGGGGATTACGATGATGATTAGCAAGTGTAGTAATGGAATAACACATGCATCATCGAATTAGGTGTTCAGCAGCTACAGCAAGGAGAGAGACTGAAACGTTTACAAATCCAGCACACGTGCAAAGATGGGATCCCGAACAGAGCTTCCAGAAGGGAGGCAAATGCTCCCTGCCAGCATTACTCTGACCAAAGGCCAGTAAGTATTACGCTCTGCATAAGGCTCCTCTAAACCCCTCATGGTGTGGGTGTAGGTTTGTTTGTTTTTAAATGTGCCAGGCTTATTTCCTGCTTATTATTTGAGCTGCAAACAACTCTAAGGAAATCAACCAGTAACCAAAGCAAAGCCAGCTGATACTTACAAAATAAGACAAGAGTAACCTTTTATCTGGTTTTCATAAAGTACTGGGCAAAACAAAACACGCCTTTAGAAGAAACCTACCTCATCTGCAGTTACTGTCATGACACTTCTGCTTTTCTTCATTATCGAGATTAAAGTGCACCCTGTTAGAGAAAACTCTTGTTGTTAAATCCAATTTCTTCAGACAGGCAACCTGAAAGAAAAAAAAATGTATTTTTGAATAACAAAGTGGTTTTGATAACAAACTATGGAGCTAACTGCTAACATCACAGTGGATTGATAACCCACTGCCCATCTCCATAAAACGCTTGCTAGCGTACGTTATGCAAGTGTAGGTCTGTATTAGTGACAGGACAGTTCAATATTCACTAAAATCCTGTTAAAAGTAACCAGTATTCACACTCTGCAAGCTAAGCAAGCCTTGAAACATGTCTAGTAATACAGGATCAAAGCAAACAGGTCCTACTTGCAGAATTTTTCTTTAAACAAGCCCTTTTCTGAGGTACACAACAGAAGGTCTCCAAGAACGGCTTGAGCCGGCTCTCAGGAAGAAAAGGAATTGTGTTTGCATGCGATTCTAAGATTTAATCATAACTCACAAACATTATTTATTATTTCGCTGGCACGCACACACCACTTCAGCTGCTAAATTACAGCCTTGTGTAGAGGGTGACGCTGCAGCCGCTCTGAGCCATGACGAGTGCTAAGGGGAATGAAACACAGCCCAGCAGCAGGAGAAACCGCACACGGCAACAAACCCCCTCCGAGTGTTCCAGGCCCCCAACTCTTTCTTGCTGGGGATGCAGCACTCATAAAAAAGCCCCATTCACGACTACACAGAGAGAACATTGAGGGCTGTGGGGTTTTTCTTTTCTTTCCCCAAAGAGGAGGTAGAGCTGGAGTGCCATTTTTTGCATGCTCACAAATTTTCTCCCCTGCTTGGAAGGATTCTCTTTGAGGCAGAAGGCTGCTGAAGGGCCACTGTTCATCAACTTTGTTGCTGAAGCCCCCACAAAATGCTGTGCGACAGCAGGCTTGGCAATGTTATTCTTCTAACGTGATGCGCACCCTGAGAAATCAGGGTTTTCACCTGTATTCAGATCAGGGCAAGCTCAGGAGAGCACTAAGCAATTCAGGCTGCCTGCAAAAAAGGGATGCCAGACCCTGGCCACCTACCCAACTGGGGAGGAGCCGATGTGGCATCAAAACCAGGCACCTAATTCTCTTCCCTGCCACTACCAGCCAGCGGGGTCCCAGGAAGGAGGCAGCCCGCACCCCTCACTTTCACTGTGAGGTTCAAAGCCCCGGCAGCAGGCACTGAGAGCCAACTCACCCAGCTATTGCTGGTCGTACAAACCTGTTCTGTGGTTCCCACCCCACAAGGAATTCAGGAGTCTGCACACTCGAGCATGGCAGCTCAGCTTGTTGTACAGCCACAACATGACTGTGCCATCGAGGGTTCAGATTCTGCTTCATACCACTGTGCCCCAGCTAAATGCTATTTAGCTTGCACCTCTACCTATTTAAATTTTAAAAAAGCTTGGGGGGAAAAAAAAAGCAACAAACAACATGCTAACTCTCAGGCATAGCATCTGAATAGAGAGCTGATCAGAGGTGTAAGGACATCGCAGCCTCCAGGAGCCAGCTGCTCATCTGCTCTTCCACGCGCAAGAGAAGTGCTGTAATGAACCTGCTTCCCTCCAACCCAGCTTGCTCTGGGGAAAAAAGAAAGAGAAAACACCACAGGCTGAAAGGAAACACTAAGACACAATGCCAGCGCTGTGGCTGAGTCTGCCTGCAGTTCTGGCTGTGGCGCAGGCACCTCCAGTTGTTTTCATTTCCCTGGGGTTCGTACATCCAACACACACACATCCCTTCATCGCCAGCCAAAGCACTCGCAGTGCTCAGATCCAAGGCAGACAGAACGCGCTGCCACCGCAGCACCAGTGCCAGCACACGAGGCTGTATGCTTCATCCTGTGCGAAGCAGCACTGCAAAGAGCTGAGAGATTTGTCTGCTAAAGCACCTGAACAGCTTCCCTCCAGACAAGGATGATCAGGACCGTGTCAGGAGCAAAGGACAGACACCTGCCCCCAGGCTTGCTCTGCTCTCAGCATCCATCGCTGGCTGTCCCAGCACCAGGTCAGTGGGAGAAAGAGATTTTTGGCCTGATCAGGAACCCTCTTCTTACAAACAGGCCACACAAATGTACCAGCTTAGCCACCAGGGTGGGTTTAGGCATTCCAGCAGGGGAACGGTTATTAAAAACCCAACACGCGGCAGCGCGGTTGTGTGCCAATGTCACATCTCTCTGCAAACCTCATCGAGCTTTTGATCCACGTGGCAATTAGCAGAGCAAGCTAGGGTGATGACATCTCTCACTCCTATTACCAGCATAAAAGTCATCCTACAGTATCAGAGTAAAATTCTAGAATAAGTTTAACCATTTTATCAATCTTCAACAATTGGGAGAAACTGGAAAGCCCTATTATAAAGAATCCAAAACTGAGAGCAGACAGCAAATTGGAGGATACCGTCCCCAGATATCACACAGGTAAAGACGACCATGACCGTGGTATGTACACACAGACGAGGAATAATACAGCGTGACTATTTGCTACCAGAAATAAATACGTTCTGCTGCAATATGTAAACAAAATTCATCGAAAGAACAGAAGGAAGCAGTTGCATAAGGAGCAGAACTAAGCAGACTACAGGTTTGTGTTTCATAAAGTCCAGATTTGTGTTTCATGAAGCACAAGTCTGAGATGTTCAGGGCTGCCCTGCTGGGCAGACTTTGTGATGCCCAACACAAACGAGCTCACGCTGCAGAATGTCCCACAGTGGGGCTAACAACCGCATCCCCCTCCTGAATATACATCGGTTCCCAAACCAACACAAATGCACACAGAAATCAGTATCCAGGAAAAGATCTCTGGAAAAAAATCTGAAAGAATGAGAGCCTAGGAGTGTCTCCTGAATTTTGCTGAACTTCAGAACTGCCACGAGGAGATGAAACATGGAGAGACAGAGCAGACTGACGTGCAGATCCTTTCTGAGTCCTCTTGCACCACAGCTTCCTTCCCTTTATAAATATTTATCGATTCGTCAGAGAAAGTTTAACTAGAACATGAATAATTATAAAAAAAACACATTTTGTTCAATGTGGATTGCATTTCTGAAGAGCCTACCAAGAAAATCTAGAGACTTCCGTTAGTCATGACTAATCTACTGTTAAAATCTGAGTCATTCTTTTCTTGGGTCTTTACGTAAAAGATTGGACACCTGGGATGAATATCTAGGGGAAAAAAAAACCCCAACCAGCCAAAAATCACCCCAAAGAGGCTTCCTGGAAAAATTTTCGCGTGCACATTTTCTAATTCATGCAATCTTTTGTTACAAGCAAAGAGCTTCTCTCCACTATCCAAATTCTCCAACAAACAAACTACATCCCAGTGGACTGGTTAACTGCAGGAAACAGGGAACGCTGAAAAGCAGCAAGGCTGTGCTTTCAATATTAGACCACAAAGAAATGTGCTCTTTCAGAGCTGCACTTGGGTCTAATCCATTTTGCTGGAATATATCCTAGGCAGGGTAGGAGATTTCTTTTCATACCAAGCTGACCTAGTTCATCCACCTGAAGTTTTTTGTGTTCAATGACCGTGTTTTTTGAAAAAGACAGCGAATGCTCCAGCAATTGCAGAGCGATGAAGCCTTACAGCAAAGGTATGAATTAACAGGGTTCAACACCGGCGACTGACAGTGGTGAGGAAAAAACTACACGGATGCCCGAGATCAAGCCTGCTTTTCCTACACATTTTTTCAAAAATAGCTATTCAAGTCACCCAGTGTGAAATCCACTATTTAAGGAAATTCCTAAAACGCATCTTAATGTGCAAGCTCTGGTACGATTCGGAATACAAGACACACATTTCACCACGCTGCGGTTTGCCCACACATTTTGGCTTCTGCATGGGCAGGTTTAAAGCCACAGGGTTGTGCAGATTAATACTCCTCTCCTCGATGAAACCCAAACAAGGCAGGGCCAGGAAGATTACATTTTTGCTGCTCATGCACTGCTAGTTCTTTGGATTAGGAAAAGATTTTGGCAAGCAGAGCTGTTTATCTGGCTGCTTTCGTATTCCAAATTCATCTCCTCCCACTTTTCAAGAAGGTAAGACATGAAGATTGAGAGATAGCAAAAAAAAATCAAAATAAAACCCCGTAAAACTGATATTATACAGCACATTCTGCAGTGCCATACCTGTTTCTTCCCAACTGCCCGCAGCGCTGCCCAGGCTGTGACACACATTACTGGGGCTGTATTTTTATTTTTCCTAGCAACAGAATGCTGATCCTTACAGGTTCAGCAGAACCTGAAGATAAAAACAGAAACCTGAATGGTGCATTAATAGAGAAGCTTTACTGAGGAAAGGGCTGGGATGAAGGAGATTATCTGATCACACAGATAATCACATCATTTCTCAGCTGGGATTCAAACAACTCGATTTTCCTTAAAGACCATCAAAACTTCACAGGGTGAAGTGCACACTCAGGGTGACAGTCACCAAAAAGCAACAAAAGAGTAATCTCAGGTCTAGCTCTCCCAGACAAAACACATGGGCTCTTACTTCAGGCTTGGAAATTGCACATGGCTCCTTGCAAGAAAAATAAATCCTAGGTGGATTTCACACTGTTCAAATGCAAGTGGAGGTATAAATAGCAACCAGTACCTGAACAGTGATGGTTTTGTATTTTACCTTAAACAAAACGAGCAAGTTGGAAATGCGAGAGCAATACTCCACCCTCAGAACGCTAAGAAGGTCAGCTTGCTCACAAAAAAGGAAACGGAGGTCACGGCCAACTGGCTGCACAGCGTGGCAGCGGCACGGCGGGGACTGGAGCTATCCACCTACAGCGGGAACAAACACACAGGCCGTTTACAAGCTGTAAATACAACAAATCAAACGTCCAAGAAATGCCAGGCAAATGCTTTTGCAGAATTATATTCCCCTGAAAAAGTAGTTTCAGGAATATTACCATTTTATTTTTGCATCACACCATGTCTTGAGCCACGGAAGAATTAACTACACCATCTTCCCCTTCACCAGTTTAGGCATAAGGCTGTTTCTCCCAGTATTGAGCCCTGAACTTTTAGCTCTGCGACTCCTACTGTTATGGCCAGAAACCTGGACACACCCCCAAGAAATACATCCATAAGAATTTCCCAAACAGCCCTTTTTACTACTTATTTAGAGAGCAAAGAGTTGTTTTTTCAGTGGTCTTTTCCCATTTCTTGTGAACAAAAACAACTAAAATGGTCTGCAGAGGTTATGGCAGCTCCAAGAAAGTCACTCCTCAGAAAAGTCAATATGCAGGATGCTCTCTGTACTGTTGAGAAAGTTCTGTCAAAGCTGTGCAGGGCCAAAGAAAAAAACTTATAAAAAAACCCTCCACCTCCCTTCCCATGTTACCGCTGGGTAAATTATCCTCATTACAACAGTGTCTTAACTTTCATTAGGAGGTTTCTTACTGAGATACCGCCAAGGTTAAGAGGATTGCAAAGACTCATCTTTTCTCTGGCAACCTAATCATTAAAGCTGAGAATAACCAAGTCAGCCTATTCCAGTAACTCTTTGGTTTCCAGCAGCCGGTACGACCAGGCTTGTCATTGCTCTGTGTTTATTTCTGTTACGACAGGAAAATCAACATTAATTTGAACATATCACCACATTGCTCATTGTCATTAGGCCTAATGTGCTCTGCAGAACTCCCACAAAATATAAGCAATATTTTTTTCACTATTATAACTGAGAAAATATGATTTTTTTTTTCAGGAAACTTTCAGGCAGATGTTAATAGCCTGGGGAGAATTGCAGCAAACACTATTCTGTTTTCTCTACTATAGTAATGATTTTTAAATCTTGTATTTCTAAAACAGTTTGTCTACTATTGTGGTCAAATGTAATTAATTTAAAAATCACTTCTGACAGCAACAAAGGATACAGTTTAATAGCGCTACCTACCAGCACATACAGGGTTTTCACGGCGATTACTTGGGAAAGTGAAGCATACTATCAAAAGATGCAATTTATACCTTTCTTATTCCAAGTGCAAATGACTAGCAGAGCCTCCCACTCCTCTGAGTGGAGCTGAACAACATTCAAAGAGCAATTATTAGTTATGCTTTTAAAAAAAAAACCCACGCCAGTTTAAAAATATAACAAAACCAGTGGGACAGAAAATGCACGCAACGCACATTTTCCCCCTTTAGATTGGTTTTTTTACAAAACAGACTTCGTGTGTCCCCAGGTGTTTTTCTGAGGAAAGCAGCACAATGCAGGAAGCCTCGCTGGTCTGCGCAGATAACGGAAACGCGGCAGATCAGGCAGGATTAGCCTGTGCTGGGTGAACAGCGCAGGGAAACTTCTTTCTGTGTCACCACCAGCTAATGCAGCAACTGCCTTGCGCCATTTATTCCTTACCTTCCCAAACTCACCCTGATCCTGCTCTAGTCCAAGAGGAAAAGTTCTAAAATCCTCAGCTCTCTCTTTTCCCTACAGTTTGTAATAGGAAGAGCAAAGTTCAGCCTGCAAGAAGGATTTTTTTTTTTTTTAATCCTAGAACCTAAGCACAGAAGTACACAATCAAGCTTAGAGACAAAAAGCATCCTCAGAACACACCCTCCAGAACTCTTGAGGAATATTCTTAACCTTGACAATTTTTCTCTTTGGAAAAAAAATGCTAAAGAATAGTGGGGAAAAACAAAATGCAAGAGGTCCCTAGAGAACCAAAATAAACCAGCTGAGACCTGCAAAGGAGGGGACCACAAAAATAAGAAGGAATCTTAACTGCCCACCAACTGCAGAGCAAAAGGCTAACGGAGAAAGTCCAAAGCACCTACAAGAAATGCAAACAGCCCAGTGAACAATTCAAATCCTGCAAGTTATGCAAGAGACAGGCTTAGCTATTCCGTTTTATCACTGCTGCATCGTGCCGTGCATCTGGATCCCAGGGCAGAAGCTCACTCTACAGACCAGAAGCAGTGCTGCGGCAAGATTTGACCCAGCCCACAAGGTGATGCCCCATTGAAGCAAAAGTCTTGCTACAAACACCATTTCCAGAAGCCTTCCCCCAGCCCACAACAAGCCAGGCACCACCTCAGTTCCTCCCCAGCCAGACACGAAGCCCTCTCTTTTTTTTCTTTTCTTTTTTTTTTTTTTTTAATTTTTTTTATTTTTAGGCAGGTAAAAATCCCATCAAAACTAACAATAATCTCCCTTGAGTCTCCCATAACCCTTCTTGCTCTTTTGTCTTATTTCCAGGCAGCTTATAAGCAGGAGATAAGGGGCTGAACAAGCCTGACCAGATACCCAGCAGCATCTTCCAGGAGAAGGCACCTGGGGACGGAGCTCTCCATGCTGGGGCAGGGTCGTTTTCTGTGCCAGAAAAGTCATGGTCGGGCAGGTCCTGCTCATCTCACAGCCCGGCCTCAAAACCACAACCAAACAGCATCTAACAAAACAATTTAATTGCCCGAGGCAAAACCTATTCCCTGGCCAATTAGAGTAAATGCTTCCGAGGCGATAACAGCGAGATCAGGTAACCAGCTTTTCTGACCACAGACAGACACAAAAACTACATAAAAAGGAAAAACCGTGCTCCGTGCCAAGGTACACAGCTGCTGCTCTTTGTCTCCTGCCCCGCTGTGGCCTCTCTTTACCGGGAAGAAGGATTCTGCAGCTGATAAATTGCATTTTCATAAATTGTGCATCCTGGACTGCTCATAAAAGACAAACCTGTAAGGGGTCCAGGGAAGGAGAAGGAAGAGCCCGGGAGAGGCCTCGCGGTGCTGTTAAATGAGTACAAAATGAGGTTACTTCTGGGGTAACAGCATCCCGCCACGCGCCATTTATCGTTTCTAACAACGCTGCCTGTCTGCAGCGTCATTTTTGTTAGTGAAATACAAAGGATTTATTTTTTTAGATCACAGATTGTGTGCAGCAGTAGCTGCTATGACTCTGTTTAAGTACAGGAATAATCACTCTGTGCTGCAGTGGATCGCCTCAAATATTTTATAAAATATACTGGAACGTGCACATCAGGGGAAAACCAGCCATCTCTCAACAGTAAAGCATCTCCTACCCAGGTTTCAGATATATCTAACGTCATCACAACACTTTTCACCCATGGACCTCAAAGCATTTGGCAAGAGTGCTCAGCCAGTAGTGGGCACAGATCCACAGAGAAAAACAAGTGACGGCCTCAAAGTCACTTATCAGTCAAAGCAGAGCCAGAGGAAGGTGGAGAACAGCTACACTGACCATCGCACAAGAGCTCCCAGGAAAGAGAACAAGCTGTGTGCACGCAGACTAGAAAAGAGAACCTATTTTTAACTCTAGTCCTTCGCCTATCAAACCCCAGTTACCCTCTGAAATTTCAAAAATAACTTAATTGCTCATTCAGAACTAGGGAAATTCTCTAAATGGAGCGTTTGAGGCTTGTCAGGAGAACTCCAGCCCATTCCAAAACTCATACCTAAAAGCATCTGTCACAATGTTCTCACGCTGGAGGATGAGTGGTTCATCAAATGGCTCCGCTCTTCAGAAAGGCCCTTTTCATACAGAAACAGAGAGTACCTGAAAATTCAATTTCACATCTCACCCACAGAGGCAAAGCACGGCATTAGGAGTATTACAGAGGACGTGACTGCATTAGCTTAGTACGGTCAACTACAAACCTGATTCATTCCACTTCTTCCATACTAGCAACTTCCAGAATGAAACTTCTGTCTCTCCAATTTTTATTTTTTTTTTAATTAAGACTAAACGAAAAGCCTCTGGTATTCTTCAACTGCACAGATGTTTTCTAACAATTACTAGCTAAGACCACTCCCATTGAAACATTTTACTTCATATATTTTAAGAGGCTTCTATGACAACATTTTTGTATTCTGAAAAACTAATTTATAACAAGAGATTTAGAAAAAGCCTCATTTAGAAGAACATTTAAGCTTTCTTATTCAAGGATTTTTCTTTTAGCCAAAGCAGATGTTACTGTTTCTTTCTACTACTGCTATTCTGTTTCCTTCAGTATCTGATATTTTGCTTGTTGGAGAAAATATTTGCATTATCCTAGATTTCAGGCTGAAATGACCAGAAACTTCTTTTTTAAAAAAATGAAAGAATACATTAGATCCCACTGCTACTTTCTCAGAAATCAAAAAAAGCGATAACATCAACATTTTCCTCAAACCTCTCATTGTAATTTTTTAAAATAGTTATTTAAAACTCTTCAAACTTTTAATTATGTGGGGTGATACTTCCAACACTCAGGGTCTGCCTGATGCTGCACACTTGAGAAAGTTTTGATCAAATTAAATCACTTCAAAGAGCGCAATTATCGAGGAGCGCGCTGCTCTGTAACCTCTCCTTGCAGCATCCCCGTGTTCCGTGACTTACCATTTCACAGGGACGAGCACCGCGTCATGGCTCTTTTGTGTGCGTCACCAGGAAAATTCTAGCTCTTCTGTCCCAATTATTCAACACTGAAGTTGCAAAGGGAATTGCAAAACTGGAAATTCTAAAACACAGGGATGTCTGAGAGTCCCAGGTTGTTCAAAGCACGGTCAGAGGAATCCCAGCCTGGTTACATCCAGCCTCGCTGAGAAAACGGCTACTGCTGCACGCAGCCGGTAATTTGGAGACATTATAGCAGCTGAAAATTGAGTCTCGATGTCAAAAGTCAACATTTTTATCTACAGCTGCAATAAGTGAGACCATTTGAACAGTCTCTGGCCAATCAAGTAAGAGACATTCAATCATTGCTAAAGAGGAGGCTGGCAACTGCAATTAATACTGCTCTTCTAACGAGACTTGAGAACGCTGGGGTAAAAGGCAGTTCCTCACCTTTGCAGAAATGAAGCAAAAGAACATACATGAAATATTTGAGTTCTTTTTAAAACAGGTAATTCTTTTGGCCACAGATGATTATGCACTCTCTCACGTCTCTTTTTTCCAGAAATTAAATACTTGGGTGTTACCAACACAGCATTCTTTCAAACTAACCTTCCGTTAGGGCAGAAAAATATGATGCTTCTGCTTGTTCCAATGCAAAAAAGTCAAAACAACAGCACGATGCAGACACAAAATGACCTTTTTATGCCATAAGACATCAGCCTACAAAATGCTGTAGGTCACAAGAGCGGCCTAACATTTCTGCAAGGTTTCCCGTTTTGTTCTTCGGATGCGCTTTGCCCAGAGAATAACACTGCGCTCCCTTTGCTGGATGGCAAAGTAGATTTTTCTTCTGGGCAGAAGCAACGCCAGTTTTCAAGACAAAAGATGTCCTGCCTGTTCTATATTCTTCTCTCATGAGCGAGATCACACACTGGAGATCTGACCTTGCTGCTGCTGCTGCTCTCGAGAACAAAACTCCCACGGGCAAGGCTGTGCTGAGCACCAAAGAAGCTTGGGGAGGCTGCTGGGATCATCCAGTGTCTGTGTGTGGACACGATGCCTCTGTGTGGAGTTACCACAGCCCTCTTTCAGCCACACAACGTGACAGCCATGGTAACATGCCCCTCACTGTCCCTGCCCTCTAGACTCACCTCTCCAGTATGGGAAAATCTTCAAACCCACCGACTTCTTGCAGCGTCATCAGGCAAGCAGGGGCTTTCCGCACCACAGCCAGGTAGCAGTATTTTGAGTCACTTAAGAAAAAGAACTGACTTAGGGACACTTGCATGTCTTCTTTCATTTCTCTAAATTGCTGCGTGAAAATAAAGAGTTTCAAAGATGAACAGCAGATTAAGAGGATATATGAGTTACTACAGCCCTACGGAATCATTAAATTACCACCCAGCTACACGAATCCCTGATGCACCAACAGCACAGAGGAGCGTTCAAACTCTCATCTTTCAGGATTACCTTACTGAAAAGCTAAAGGGCACCTCTATTCCTGTAGTAACACAGCACTATTAAATTACTAGATAGATTTTACAGCAGGGATTACTCTCCCTGCAAAATTCAAAGCAATATATAAACACCTTTCTTAAGGTTTGGAGAATATGATTAAAAAAAAAAAAAAGTATGAGCTTTTCATCTTGTTCTCGTCACCCCAGTAGAGAAACCAAAAGATCTCACATTACACAAGTAAGAGTATTTCCTTAGGGCCTCTAGTATAACTTCATACTGCAATTTTTGTACAGTTAAATACAGGTGGATTTATCTTCTCTGACTACAATAAACATTTCTATTGACTTAATGGACCCTGATTACTTTTAACCTTAATTGCTGATAGACAAAATGTTAAGTTTGGCTCAGAAATTAAACACTTGGATACCCTTATATTTCATCAGAAACTAACGTCTACCTACAGCACATAAATTCCACATAAACCTGAAGTACCTGAGGCACTAAGCCAGCTGATAGATCAGACTGGGATGCCCAACACAGTCAGCCTCTCACCTGTGTATTTTTTAAACAAATCCAAATTCTTATATAAAAGCGGCAAGGCTTTTTACTCTTCATTTTTAACTGAATAAGACGCAATAAATCTCTCGATATCGCCTAATTATTTTGAGATCACCACAGACCATTACACTGCCCAATTACTGCTGTGTTTAGAGCTTGCCATTACGCAGTTAATTGCCCAACAAAACCTTCATTGTTCCTAAGGCAGAAGCTACACGTAGTCATGAGAATTACACTATGAAATAGCAAGCCTTTGCTCTTCCAAAGGTTTATATCTAATTCTGGATGACGAATTACATACTAAGGACTAACCAGTTTACAACAGCAAAAAAACAGATCTCTGCACCCTGTTCCTGTTCTTCAGACGCCCGTGCCATGACCGGACAGTAACACCTGCGGAGAGTCAGCTAAATGTTCACGTACTGTTCCGGTAGCAGCTGTATCCCCAGAAAAACACTAAGTGCAAATAATGAAAGTACATAGATACGCAAAGAAAACAATCCCATCCCATTTTCACTCTACACAAGTATCTTTTAACAAGGCCAACAAAAGTAACGTACTTCCTCCTATAAGAAGATCCCAAGTAAGTTAGAGGAAACACATTTTCTTTT
Source organism: Syrrhaptes paradoxus (assembly GCA_013400615.1). NCBI lineage: Eukaryota > Metazoa > Chordata > Aves > Pterocliformes > Pteroclidae > Syrrhaptes > Syrrhaptes paradoxus. The sequence continues at coordinate 38,279 of VZTO01020700.1, forward strand.
TTGAAACTTCAGTAGATATCCTCCTTCCAGACCTCCCGAAACGAGGTGGTGTTACTCCGCAGGACAGAAGAACCCACAGATTCCTTACTACCCATTATGAAAGAGCCTCTCAGAAAGACTTAGCACTGCCACCACCACCACTTTTTTCGGGTAAGTTTTGCCAACTTTCTTCAAGGATCACCAGATACGCTGCAGAGACAAGCACTAATCATTACACAGATATATAACAGGAAAAACACACTTTTTTTGCAGCAGATATGGTGGATAAAATAAACTCATCCTTCCTCCTGACAAATAAGCTCGGGATTTGGTGAGAGCCTTAACCATGCAACGTGCCTATAGCAGAGCTGCCCAGAGAAGAGACCAGGGAAAAGGATGCTGGCAGCTCTCCCTATGTGGGCTTTCGGATCCCTTCCCCCAGAGCTGACTCACTCAGATCATACATTTTAAACCTTAGCTCCCCAGTTACTATAACAACTTAATGGATTTCTTCTTGATGTTATTAATTACATTCAGTTTAATCTGTTCATACAGCATTTTAGGGAAGGCACTATCGGATAGCTTCTCTTCTCCTTTCAAAAGGCTTTTACATTCCTAACTTGCTCCAACACTCAGGTGCTCGCCCCATAAATCTCCTTCCACCGAGATAAGGAAATGCTCATATTCCTTCCTTTGAGAACTCAGAATAGAAGGAAATGGTTTTTTCCTGAAACCAAATAAGATGCCTGAAATAAATCTGTGAAAGATGTATCCTCATTCTACAGTAAACACGATGCACAGAACAGCTTGTAACCTGGCTGAAAGCAGCATTTATAACACATCCCAGAAGAGAGAGACTGAGCACTTTGCAAGCAAAACTACTGAGAGCCCAAGTAAAGCAGCAGTCAGAATCTCATTTATTAGGTCTACATTTCACAGCCTCAGGGTACAACCAGGCAGACCTCTGCTGCTGGAAATGGCAGGAAAACACAAGAAACTCGAGGCAAATCCCAAGGTCCAGCAGCGTTGCAGTGTGCAGAATTAGCCCCCGGAGTTTTCATTTGTATCAGCTTCGGAGCCAGAGATGAGAACTGCCACCTCTACCCAACAGCACAGAAACAGAGGAGAAAAGCAAAGACCTCGCTTCCCTCGGCAGCACCATGGGACAGGGAGGACGGGCAGGTTTCCTCAGCCTGGCTGCACGAGGTGGGCAGAGAAGGAGGACACTTGCCTGCTCCATTCACGCAGGGATTAAACAGCACTGACCTCGGGCCACTTCAGACCTGCACACTAATTAATGTAGAAAGGCTCCAAACACCAAATCCCTTCTTCTTCCGAAGGACAGTGGGACCCTGTCAGGCCACAAGAAGCCATTTTGAGGGCAATGGGCTGGAAAAGACTGAAAAAAAAATCAGTAAATCAAGATCTGTAGAGGGGCACTTGCAGCATGTCAGTGTTCAGTATATACTGCTGTATATCCCTCCAGAGGCAGATGTTAGCTGTTGGCTGTTTTCTTTCCTCCATGGCTTGGAGCAAGGCGAGGCACTACGCTGCGTCCCTCCCGCAGGCAGAGGCATCTCAGCACCCAGCTGAGCCAACCTGGCTTGGGAGACAGCCTGTGTGTATCCTTACAAATGACTGCAGGTCTCTGCGACAGAAGTTTTGGCAGATATCCAGAAAGTTAATAAATTAAAATTACAANCGGCAGCACCATGGGACAGGGAGGACGGGCAGGTTTCCTCAGCCTGGCTGCACGAGGTGGGCAGAGAAGGAGGACACTTGCCTGCTCCATTCACGCAGGGATTAAACAGCACTGACCTCGGGCCACTTCAGACCTGCACACTGTTTAATTAATGTAGAAAGGCTCCAAACACCAAATCCCTTCTTCTTCCGAAGGACAGTGGGACCCTGTCAGGCCACAAGAAGCCATTTTGAGGGCAATGGGCTGGAAAAGACTGAAAAAAAAATCAGTAAATCAAGATCTGTAGAGGGGCACTTGCAGCATGTCAGTGTTCAGTATATACTGCTGTATATCCCTCCAGAGGCAGATGTTAGCTGTTGGCTGTTTTCTTTCCTCCATGGCTTGGAGCAAGGCGAGGCACTACGCTGCGTCCCTCCCGCAGGCAGAGGCATCTCAGCACCCAGCTGAGCCAACCTGGCTTGGGAGACAGCCTGTGTGTATCCTTACAAATGACTGCAGGTCTCTGCGACAGAAGTTTTGGCAGATATCCAGAAAGTTAATAAATTAAAATTACAATATCACCTTATACACTTATTTTTGGAAAAATGACAACCACTTACTTAAAAAAACGTAAGTCCTCCTTCAAAGGGCCAAACCAGAAGTAGTGGGGGACAAACGGGTGCAATGGAGAATGTGAACTTCTTACAGCCTGAACGACTTGGGAATGAAGCATTCCTGCTACCTTCTGCATTTAGATTTATCCATTTCAGCTGTAGAGTGAGGAACTGCACTTATCTGCAGAACCACAGGCACACAGCACTCGGGATAATTTTAACCCCACAGACATATGGAGAACACTCCTTTCATCCTCCTCTGCAGAAAAAGCAAAGATGATCTGATCCTACAGACTTCCAACAGGGAAAAAATCTTCTCCAGATATTTTAAATTTTTAAAAAAATCATGGAAATTATAATAATAGTTGTTGATATTTCCAGTGTAAAAACATGCACTCCATTTTAGTCGTCAAGTATGCAGCGATAAATACAAGATCACAGGGGGATCAATTTTATGCTGCTTGCAAAATTTTTTTTAATTTCAGACAAGTAATTTCTATGAATGTAATTACTGACTATAAGGTACAGTTGTTAGACACCTACAAGCACCTTTTGAAAACCTATCATTGTAACCCTACTTTAAAATAAAATAATAACAAAAGTACAAACCTGAAGTAAAACCCAGTAGGAAGCAGCTGCGCGTGGCACCTGACTGCACTTCCCAGCACCCACCCAGGTGCAGCTTGTCTGCTTTCAAAGACACAATATCAATAATGAAAACCAGAACAGGTTTGGTTTCCTGAAAAGCATCAGCTTTCTTGAAGAAAACCTGTTTTATACAACCACAAAGTAAGCAGTACAAGTGTAGACATGGAATGAATGTGCTCTGGATGAAAAGTGGCACAATGATGAGAGTGATTACCGAATGCATACGGATTTATCCTGAAGTACAGGAGATGGGACTGCCACGGCTCTGGGAAGAAACAGGTAGTTCTTAAGATGGTTTTATAACTATCACTTGTGTTTTCCCAAATCCACAGCTAACGTGCAGACTGGAAGGATCCCCTGCAGTGCTCAGTGCGCTGTAAGGTATTGAACAGAGGTTCAAACAGTGCCACAGGCAGCGGCAAACCATTGCCTTCGGAACCAGATGATACACAACACCCACTTGCCTTGCCATGTCCATCCACTCGCTTTACCTGCCTGGCATCCATCTCTTAAACAGCGTTGGAAAAAAAAAAAAAAAAAAAAAAGCTCTGCGACTGCCCAGCCTACTCCATACAAGCCAACTTTACAAAGATGAGCCTGGACCCGACAAGACTACAGCTCTGATGCAGAGGTTTCCATTTCCATCCACCGCTTTCTTACTGTTTTTACGTTGCTATATTGGTGGGCACCAGCACTTGCTTTCCAACATGCAGGTCTTTGATCCATTAGACGGCCACAAGACCTATCAAATAAAGAAGCAATTAAACATCTCTGCAGAGCAAAATGGAAAAAGTAGCAACTGCTCCAGGGATTGCACCATATTGCGGTCTAACCATATAGTGAATTACGGGAAGAGAGGGGCATTTGGGGGCTGGTCACAAATGTTTTCTCTGCTGCGCTCAGCCCCAGCAGAGAAAAGGAGTTTCCTAAAAGCAGAGTGCTACAGGAGAAATAGCACTACCGCTACCCTACGGTGAAGCAGAAGAGGAGCACGTGCTTCTGCTGGTGAAGAGGCATGTGGAAGCAGGAGCCAGTCCCTGGATGATGTCTCTTGCTTGTTCCTTTATAAATAAAACAACGGCGCTCCAAAAGAAAAAATAAAAATGCAACTAGAATCAATTCCTCCTGGTAATAAAAGCAACAAGCAAACTCCACAACAGGTCAAAGAAGAGAAGCAATATTTAAGCTACAAAAACCCATCAAAGATTTCTACTGATGTGCAGAAAGTCAACAGGAGTTTGCTTCGGGGTAAGTTACTATTATATCACAAAGCTTCTCTATTTTTACATGACTCTAAACAAATACCTTATCTTTTGCTTACCAAGTACTTCCTAACTTTTACTACACATAACCAAATTGAGGAATTAATTTCTTTACAAATACGTTACATGACAGGAGCCTTGCACCAGAACACTACTAGTCTTGTAGACTAATACTTGTACAAAATATTTTTTATATTGATAGTGGACAATTAAGAAGAATGTATCTTTCTACTTCCTTCTAGTTAGCTACTTGCCTGAGACCTGATTATTTTTCAAATTTCTAAAAACATATGTTTTTATGTGAATATGCCAATAGCCTCCAGAAGACAACGAACCACTAGGTAAACAAGTATTTATTTTGATAGTTCTTATGCTTGACTCCATTTGAACATTGCCTTGTTCTTGCACTTCTGAGAAAGGGCATTTAAAGTCTTCAATTTATGGTTGAATTGATTCACCAGTGACCTACAAAGCAGCTTAAAAAAAAAAAAAAGTCCCGTGGGTCCTCCAGAAAGCACAAGAATGAATAAAAATGAATGAAAAACATGGAAAAGCACAGAGAGGCAATTCACCTACAGAACAAGGGAAACATTGGACACACGGCAAGTAACTCATCAAACCTGGAACGGTATAGGCAGGGGATTTCGGGATACCAAAACATTATGCATATGCTGAAAGCAAATGAAAAGCTCAGAATGGGAAAAGAAAATCACCAGCTTTGTAAAAGTGCCAGGCTTCTAACCACCCTGCTTACCCAAGTGTTTCTCTTTTGTTTTCCATCCAAAGGGCCGTAAGTTACATATCTGCATAATTCATTAGGAAAGTGCAGTGAAGAGGGGTTAGAATAGAAATTTCTGAATGAATCCTAGAAAGGAAATGTAAAATTGAGATAGAGAAAAGAAAGAAAAACAAAAAACCTGGAGCATATTCACTTGTCCTAACCCTGCATACCCAGGAAAAAACAGTGGGGAAGGGTATCCTAAGAACAATAACAGCAGAATATGAATTGTTATGATGGCAGCAGACCATTTGCCTAGAATTTCTTGATTACGTACATCTTTTGGAGCTGTCTCAAGCAAGAATCTGTCAGGAAATCCTCAGGGTTAGCAGGCAAGGGTGCTGCTACGCCCCATCCGATCCTCCAGCCCTGTTCTTCTGTCACTGTACCTCACCTCTAAGGCTCCCTGGAGAAGCTTCCAGGACTTTCAAGGATGACAACGCTGGGACAAGTTTCCTGCTCTCCTTCGAGGATACCAAAAGAGATAGCCTAATATCCTGAGAGCTTTCTCCAGTGGGAAGAGGAACGCTTCTGGCAGACAGGGTGGTCTGAATCCAAGCTCTCAGAATAACCCTTAACATCCTGCAGAGCTCTACATGTTCTTCATCTCCCGCCTGAGAATGGCTATTGTGAACTCGAATCACCACTAGCCGTTCTCAGATGAAAAATGGAGAATCTGGCGCTATTTCAGTGACAATTTTCCAAGCCGATGCCTACAGCGATTGCAAATGTTATACGTGAACACCTTGTCTTCAAGTGGAGTGATCAAAATAGGCAGCAGTGGGTTTAGCTCTTGCACCGCACACAGGCACTGGGAGATGTATGATTAGTATTCCTGAGCACACTGCGCATCCCGAGAATATTATTTTCTTTGAACAGAATCCCATCAAACGGAGCAGCTTCACCCTGAAGGTTTCCATATGTTTTATACTTATTTTCTTCTCAAGAGCTCTTGTGAGGTTGGATCATTTTCTGTTTCTTATTTGGGCTTGTAGCTTCAGAGATGGTTACCACCGAGGATTAATCATTTCGGATTCCTCTCTTCCTGAAGTTCCTGTTTTCACTATTTATAAGCACTCTTGAGAGTATCCTTGTTGCAAGGAGCTCCACTCCAGATTTATCTTTCACATTTAACAAGCGCTCCGGCAATTTCTGAAGATTTTTTTGGTACTGTTTATTCAAGTGGTATGCAGCCTATTGCTTCCTCGAGCAATTACTGAATTACAAAAGCATGAATGAAACAAAAATCAATTGCAAGAATTTATTTTTCAGTCTGAGCATACTATTGTTCCTTCAACCTGTGCTCTAAAGTAATTTTACACTTGGTGACCATCTTGCAGGCAGAAAGCATTCAATCCACATCCATCTGTATGACTTGGATGTCAAGCTTTGTTTAGCAACAAGAAAGTTAGAGAAGGTTCTCTCCATCAAGGGAAATTTCTGCCCTTTTTTCTTGACATTTCATAGTTTACACCCCAAAACTGATTTCTACACGTCAGTGAGAAAACACTGCTGCTCCAACAACTCCCAGACTTCTTATATGCTGCACAGTCACTTTATTTGGTTTCTTTTCCAGAAGAAACACTGTTTCTTGTGTGTTTCAGTGGCACCTGGGTTCACGCAGGACCCCAGGCAAAAACAAAACTGAAAATATCACGGTTATTTATTCCATCAAAGGAAAGGGTCGACTTGTTTACAAGTTTAGAAACACTGTTATAAAAGAAAAACATCGAAAAGAATACAGAGAAGAACATCCTGGCATTAAGCTCTCACTCTAGCTATCTTCTGCAGCTTTCCTGAGGTATCTTTGTAAAAAACACATGACCACCTCCGGAGAATTTTGTCTCTAAAACATTGCCAACAGATCGAGTTTCCTTCTGGGTTTCGGAGAGCAGAGATGACTTCTCTTCCAGACATGACTTACAAAGCTTATTCGCTGCTCCCACTCTGCCACCCTTCCTCAGCTCCCTGTGGTCTTCAAGATCACATATTGTTTCCTTTAATTTCTTTTAGATGACCTCTCCTTCTCCCTTTTCTCTGTTTCTACTTCTTCCCTTGTAGAACAGAGCTTCTGCTCTGTGCCTTATTTTACAAGATACACCTTGAATACCTTGTGCAAAATCATTCTTTCATCACACAAACAATCCCTGTCCTAGTTTGTGCAAGTTGAAAAGTATTTGATAAAAAAAAGGTGTTAGTACCTGCTGCTTGGTTACTCTTTAATTATCTGTTGTTTCCACTATAGCCCTTCTAGTTCTGTGCTGTTCACTAACACTTCACGCTTGGAAAACATACTTTTTTTTTTTTTTTTTTTTACCACAAATAGCTGCTGCTCCCTGCAAAATCTGCTGCTGATAATCAGGTCAAAAGTAGGGTATTATCAGCTGTGCTGCAAATAATTAGAGAGCAAATGAGTCCGTATTAACTGTTCAGCAGCTAAGTCAGGTCAGTTTAATGTTCTCAACAGGCAGCTGTTCGCACATGAAGTGTATTTCAGCAAAGAACATTCAAAATCTTTCTCAAAAATGTCATCTAATAGTTTGCACCCTCATGCTCCCATTGAAACATAAACTAGACTTTCAACATAACGCGAAACTGCTGAGGAGGTTTTCCATCCTCTTCAGGCACCACTCACGACACCCCAAGAAACAAGAACATCAGTCACCTCAACTTCTCTGATGCATTGCAAAGGATCCTGGTGGCTTCCGCTGCTTTCCTGTTGTCAGAAACCAATTTACCATATGTTAAAGTACATCCCACGCTGCAATACTGGCATTTCATCAAATTACCTGCAGCTCACAGGGAAACAGAACTGCTGTAAGGTTTCTTGGTCAACCAGCAGTGGAACCACAGAGGCTTTCACCCACCCGAGAATCGACCGTAACGTCACCTAAGGCAGCAGTAACTCCATACCACCCACCCACATCATCCTGACCCCACACGCCAAATCCAACCCAGCCTCATTTCTCTGTCCCACAACCACCATAAACCATTTGTTTGTGCTAGCACCAATTCTCATCCGTCTCTCAACTCTGCAGTGATTTAACAGTAAAGATGTTCAGCCCATAAGGTACCAAGCTGTATAATTCTAACCCAAATAACTACCATTTTTTCCTCTATAAAATAAATCACTCTATACAATAACTTTGGTTTACACTGTCCCAATTCCCAACCTACATTTTCAGTACCACCAGGATTGTCCTTCTTCCAGGTCCCAAAGCTGCACAGACCCCTCCAGATCCTATGTCTCCAGGTTTGCCACAGCCTGATGTCACGGCTCCCCTACCAACAGTGTCAGAAACACACACAACACTCGTTGCTTGGCTTCCAAAGAGGAGAACATTCAGGAAAGAGATGGATGGAGAGGAAGAAAAAATCCCACAAACCACACACACAAAAAACCCACACGGACAGAAAGAAAAACGAGAAGCAAAGACAACCACAGGGGAATTTTCTGCATCTTCCTCCCCTGACTTATGAATAAAATAAACAGAGTGTATTGTGAAGTGCCAAACTCGGAGCACACATGTGCACTTACAGAATTACAATCCTAAGCATCTAAATAGCCACAGATCTAATCCATCATCATCCACTAATCTATTTTCTCATCACTGACTGTAACACCAGATGCTTCAGCAGAAAGCGCAAGAAATTCCACTATAGGCAGACGTCGAATAATCTCCTCTCCTAGAAAGTTTCCTCCAAGCCTGATTTCTCAGAGATGGGCTTAAGCGATGGAGGATAAACATTTACATCTTTTCTACAGCTCCCCAGATTTGTCTGTTGAGTATCTGGGAAGTTTTTCATAACCCTGGATACTCGTGTGATTTACAGAAATTGCTGTGGGTCTAGCCAAGTTCTGTGCTTCAAGAACACTTTGGCAAATAGTCCCTCAGTCTAATTACACATTTAATGAAAAGATGAATTAACAATCTTGAATTTTTCAGTGTCACTGCATGCCTAGTTCTTATTATATTGTATGACCAGGAAAAAGGTTCTTAACTTACTTTGTCTGTACCATTTGTCATACTCTTTCTAATATGTTGTCCTGAATAAGGGATATACTCTTACACTATTGGAGTTTTAATGGCACGTAGGGCTTACAGACGCACAGAATCCGTGGCCTTTGACACTCACAGAACGCCACTAACAGAAAAAACAGGCATTTCACACATGTTTTTAGCAAGCAACGTGCTACCATCAATTTGTCCTTTTTTTTTGCAAAAACGAGTCTGTAAAGCTGAAAAATATTTTCATAATTAAAGAAATTCAGCTAAACTGTTTTACCTAAAACAGCTCAATAACCATCCCTCTGCATTGCCTGAAACCAAAACATTGCAGCAGCAAGAATCTGAAAGTGAAGCTGACAAATTATTTGAATTCTCTAAACTAAGAGAAACAGAGGGAGGGGAAAAAAACCCAGAGCATGAGTAATAACATCAGACTAATATCCTTTTTCTGAAGAAGCAATATTTAATGTACGCAGACACACAAGCATTTGCAATAGCCTTCAAGTTCAGGGCGATTCTTTCACATCGTCATTCATGCTACACCCTTCTAATATTTTTTTCCATCTGCTAAGGCTGTATTTATCCCACTGCCATAATTATTCAGTTTCATTTACTGATGGAACTAAAGATTAACATGCTTTATTTTCTCTATAATAGGCATTTAACTTGAACAAATAAAGTATCTCCACACACCATTTTGTCACTATTTTTCTCAATGCAGAAGAACCACCCACACCTCTACTGGGGACAGTTTGCACCACTTGGGTCGCTCCAGGGCAGGTATAACAAGTCATCACGACTGGCCCAATTTGTCAGCACTTAAAATTGCCATTTTGGGAAGCACTTTACAAATCTATCCATGGCTATCCATTTCAGATATGGAAATTGAAGATAGCTGACTGTAACGACTTTTTAAACAAGACTGCTGTTCACAGGGACGATTAGGCAGCTAATCTGTGATAAGCCTCCTGATAGATAAGTCAGACTCTTGAGCAAGGATCTGAACGCTGAATAAGGAGAGGCCTCCGTGTGGGGTGGAGAGAGCTGGGGAGTAAGTACGGGGTGGTTGGGGAAGAATGGGAAGGTCTGGGGCACAAAGCTGCCAGGGCTGGGCAAGCAGAGGGCTGGTCAGTGCCTGGAAAAGCAAGAGGAAAGGCAACGAACAAAGCAGCACAGAACTCTCCGTAGCGCTTTCACAGTGCTTCAGAGTAGCATGAGAGGTAGCAGCGGGAGGATTTAGTGATTATGTTCAGCATGGTCAGACCAACACATATGGAAAATGGTTTGGACAGTGAGGTTTTCATCAAATATACAAGGGGCACGAACTGGTACAAAGAAGGAAACTGCAGTAACCAGAAGGCACAAAGATCAAAGAAGAGTTCTGGCAACCTAGCTAGGAAGAGGAGAGGCTGCATTTGCAGAAGGCAGCACCCTATTTACTGCCAGAAAATGAGAAAAGGATCCTATCTACAAATATCAAAAGAGCATGAGATCAGGATTTGGCATACCACTTATCTCCATGACACAGAGGAGACTTCGCTTGAATGTTTGCACCTGGATGCAAATTCAACCTGAACATGTTTTTGGAAGAAGCAGCCAACAAGGCTGAATCTTCTATTTTACTTCAGGTTCACGTTTAAGCATCAAAAATGATTCACTGGAACCTGAAATGTTCAAAGAGGAGCATAAAGTAAGATACAGGTGTAACTGGAGTACCTGAGCAGGCACATGGAAACATATTAAAATAGATCAGATGACAAGAAAAAACAGATAATTACAATGAATAATCTGCTATATGCAGCCAGTAGACTTAACAGTGTACCAGAAAAGCACTCTTTGTACTAAAGAGCTTTAGATTCTAGATGATTTATAAATCAGAGATTTGTTTACAATCTGGCCACCATCTCTGGAGCTGAGAGCGAGAGACGCAGCAAACGAGCATCTCCCTCAAAAGGCTATAAAAAGTTCTCTGCTTCATTGGATTTAAAACGTGCAAATACAATTATTCAGCTTATTCACTGCTGTTTCCTCTGGACATCACAATTTCAGAGGAAAAAAATAAAAAGCATTGTAGGAATTCTGCTGTTAAGATAACTCATGCAACTATCAGGAATTCTATCCTCAGTGCAGGTGACCTCTTGGGAGACTTCCTATTGTGGTAGATGCTGAGCAGCACACAAAACAACTCCTTCACCTCTGCGGCTACGTTCCACCCCAAGAGACCTAGAGTAAATAGCTCGTTGCATATCAGAGCTGATTTATCACTCCTCACCCTTCACCCAAGGAGGTGAAAGAAGCACCCCCTCTGCTCTCCGGCTGCCCCAAGGGCTCGCAGGCAGCTGTAGTGGAGCTCCGCAGAGGAAACCCTCAACTTCCAGATCCTCTCTGAACTCACCACTCCCACCAGGCACCGAACTGAGAAAAGGAGAAGCAGGAAAAAAAACCCCAGACTGACTCAAACCACATGTTAGCGAACATGATGCACAGCCGTAGAGCCTGGGAGAGAAAATGTCACAGAGAAATTAACGCTGGGAGGCTCGGCCCGAGGAGAAGTTCCAAGGCTGCACGTCACTTTGGAGGTACAGCCCAGGTCTGGCCCGTTTCTGAGGGGGACACACAGCATCCCCCAGCCCGTGGTACCACAGGGGAGGATATCACACCTGGACACACGTTCAAATGAACCGCGATGCTGCGACGAGGCGGCCTTAACGGGTCCAAAACAACGCGAGTAATCCCAACAGAAATTGGGACAAAATGCAGGAAAGTCATTTTTTAAACAAATACATTTTAAAAATAATAAAAGTACATCTTTCCCCTCTGGAAAACCAACACTTTTTTTTTTTTTTTTCCCCATCAGCCATGTNGAAGCGGCGCTGAGGGAAGCCGGGGAGCCCTTACCTTCGCCGGCGCGGTCTCCGGGTATCTCCGCCGCTGTCCCCGCGGTTCCCTGTCAGCCCCGCTCGCCGCCTCTCCTCAGCGCTCCATGGCTCCGCCGCTCTCCCTCCAGCCGGCGCCGAGCAATGGCAGCGGGGCGCAAGCAACGGCGGCTTATCGCGGCGGAGCGATCGGGGCCACCACCTGCCAGGGCTGCGCCGGCGGCTGCTGGGTTCGCCTGCGCCCCGCTCCCCTCCCCGCGCTGCCGGCAGGGAGCGGCGCCTTCCCCTGCGGGCGCGGGGCGGGCTCGCCTCAGCCCTGCCTCAGCCCTGCCTCAGCGCCCCGCCGGGCGGGGGCGGCCGGCCTGCAGGCGGCGGGGGGGGGAGCTGCGGCTTTGCGGCTGCTGTGAGGGGAAAGGCAGCGCCGGGGGTGCCCCGCCGGAGCGTCCGGCCCTGCCCTGGGGGGGAGCCCGGGCACCGCCGCGGGAGCCCTGAGGGTGTCCCCCCCTCAGCCACGGGTGAGGCGGGCCTCGGGGTTTGGCCAACAAGCCACAGGTGAGCGTGGAGAGGGGTCTGCTGCAAATAACCCGGGAATAACTGCTGCAGATTACACTGGAGTAAAGCACAAAGGCAATTTATCGTTCTCATTGGATCCGCAAGGGCAGAGCAGGAGAGGAGATCATGGCGCTGTGAGGACTTGTCTGAGGAGACATGGCCCTCAGCTGGAGAGGAGATCGTGGGGCTGTGAGGACTTGTCTGAGGAGACATGGCCCTCAGCTGNCATGTGGTTCAATACCCCCAAACTTGACCAGAACCCCCGCAAACACCCCGCCGGCCACTCGGAGCTCTCCCTCACGCAGGTGGCGGTGCCGCGCTCCCTGACTAACCCCGGCCACCCCACACCTCCGGCCCCCCGGGACCCCAGCACCCCCGGGACCGAGGGCAGGGCGGCTAACGGACCCCCCACCCCGGGGAGAGGCCGGCGGCCCCCGCCCCGTCCCTCCCGCGCTGGGCGCTGACAGAAACCCGGCCCCGGGCGGCGGTGAGGCGCCGGCGGAGGGAAGCGGCGCTGAGGGAAGCCGGGGAGCCCTTACCTTCGCCGGCGCGGTCTCCGGGTATCTCCGCCGCTGTCCCCACGGTTCCCTGTCAGCCCCGCTCGCCGCCTCTCCTCAGCGCTCCATGGCTCCGCCGCTCTCCCTCCAGCCGGCGCCGAGCAATGGCAGCGGGGCGCAAGCAACGGCGGCTTATCGCGGCGGAGCGATCGGGGCCACCACCTGCCAGGGCTGCGCCGGCGGCTGCTGGGTTCGCCTGCGCCCCGCTCCCCTCCCCGCGCTGCCGGCAGGGAGCGGCGCCTTCCCCTGCGGGCGCGGGGCGGGCTCGCCTCAGCCCTGCCTCAGCCCTGCCTCAGCGCCCCGCCGGGCGGGGGCGGCCGGCCTGCAGGCGGCGGGGGGGGGAGCTGCGGCNATAACTGCTGCAGATTACACTGGAGTAAAGCACAAAGGCAATTTATCGTTCTCATTGGATCCGCAAGGGCAGAGCAGGAGAGGAGATCATGGCGCTGTGAAGAATTGTATGAGGAGACATGGCCCTCAGCTGGCGAGGAGATCGTGGCGCTGTGAGGACTTGTCTGAAGAGACATGGCCCTCAGCCGGAGAGGAGATCATGGCGCTGTGAAGAATTGTATGAGGAGACATGGCCCTCAGCTGGCGAGGAGATCGTGGCGCTGTGAGGACTTGTCTGAAGAGACATGGCCCTCAGCCGGAGAGGAGATCATGGCGCTGTGAAGAATTGTATGAGGAGACATGGCCCTCAGCGCCCCGGAGCAGAGAACAGCCCAGCACAGCCCTGTCAGAGGCACCGCCGATCTCCTCAGACGTCTGCACTACTGTGGAAAGTGTTTTCCACATGCATGGAAAGACAGACAGCATGGCCCAGCCGGGCTGGCAAACCAGCAGATTTTTGCCTTAAAAGGTATGATTGCAATGTCTTAATATCTGTATGCTAGAGCCGCTGGCTGGTCACACCACCCCCAGACACCCGTGATGTGGAAGATAACTCATTTGGTATGGTTTTATTACTGTAGAATTTCTGCTTGATCCTAACAGTGATGCTGGGTCTTTGCATGTTTGATGTCTTTATCAAAGGCCAAGTTTCCAGAGTAATGACGTGAAGGACTTCGTTCATATTTTAAAAGAGAAAGTTTCTTGCCTTCACGGTTGATAAGCAGCATTTAAAAGGCTTAAAGAACCCACTCCAACTCCCAAGACCTCAGCATTCAGAACACAAAAATAAAATTTATTCATTCTAAAACCTTTTTTAAAATTAAGAGTTAAACTCGCTGTTTGTGGATGACACACAGACCCTTGATTTTTTTCCAGGGATTAATGACCACAGCCTCTGAAAGCCGAACAGAAGGCTGCTGTGTTGTAATTCTTGCTCAAGTACCATCCCATAGCCTAGTATTGCACAGACCCATAGTACAGACCATACCGGCTCTTGATAAACCAGTCTTTATGCAGTGCAGTCTGAAAGAACAATATTGAATGAAAGTTTTGTACCGCATAATCATAGAGAAGAAAAAAGATTGTATAGCTATTCAGTTACATTGTGGTAAAACTAAGAATTAATAACTGCTTGATAGATTTATGTGAAATATCTGGAAGTTGCTTTTTAGCATCCATAGACTATATATAATTATTAACAAAAGTTCAATTTTTCACTCCTCCCTCCATTTATTTCCGTACATGTAATGCAAAAAAAACCTGTAAGACTGCCAATAGCTGTAATTCAAATGATAATTTGGGGTATATACTGTATTTCCTTCATTACTTAATATTGCAAACAAGGGGGTAGAAGAAAGGCAATAAACACATGATGCTGTAGTGCCAGAATTTTTAAAGCAACTGAAAAGCATTTCTCTAGAATGTTTTGCACCATTATAACTTACCACCTCATCCTTTTCTTTGCCAATAAAATACCACTCCCAACATTTACTAGCCTATAAAGTTTGCAGTCCCAAAGAAGGAAGATTTGAACCACTGTCTTGAACTACTCTTCCCAATGTCATGGTTGTATGTGGACCGAAGGATGCTTACATTTGGTCACAGAATCTGAACTTTACTGTCTCACACAAAAGCAAGGCAGCAGAGGCTGGACAACAGGGACTCCAGATGAATTTTGGCAGAAATGGGAGCTATCACCCTGCAGTTGTGTAAGAAATCAGATCAAGAGCCTGGTGTGCAAGGGTGTTAAACTTTGTGAAACTCTACAGTGAGGTCAGGCTCAGCAACCTTTCCCTGGATTCTGGATTGAACCGCTGTGGTTTAGGCTCATGCAAGTCCATGATTGTTGGGTATGGAGAGTTGTCTCTTAACTGTACGCACTGAACGCATGTAAGTTGTGGCAGGACACAGGATTCTCAAATGACTAAAATAAACTCTTATCTTCTAGACTACAAGGCCAAGAAAATTAAAATCTTGCTTTTAGTCCCTCACAGCTTTCAGGCAGCACATAACTATCTTTTAATTCCTTGGCAACAAGAAATATCAGTAATCCTGATTCAGTTAACGATTCATGAACACTGACAAAGTTCCAAAGCCTAATAACAGACAGCAGTGCTTCACCCTGATGGGAGGAGGACCTAGTCGTTACTGCTGTATGTTAGCTTGCAGCAGCAGACTCAAATCATCCTCTCTTCACCACTCTCTGGCTTTGTGACGTCCTGTTGGAAACTGGGATACTGATAGCAAAGGCTGATACAGGGAGGATGAAATTAAGAAGCTCCTTAGAGCTCATGCTGTGATCGTATCACAGGCTGTGTTGTTCTTATCTTCCTCCACTGAGTCTGCCAAGTCAACTTCAAGAAGCTGTCCATGGCATTAAGATTTTCCACCGACCCTGAGTGCTCATAATCTGCACTAGAGCTGAATCCTGAAAGCTGCAAAGCTTCCTGTTCTTACACTGCTGTACTAATATTTACCAAATAACCATTTATGAGCACAAATTTTTCATTATCAAGAAGCTTTAAACATACTAAAGGACTTAATACCCATGAATCTGGCTGATATCCTGCCAGCCTTGTGAAAAGGTTATAAGTGACTTACACTGAGCAATACTGTGTGATCAATCCCTTTGTCATTCCCCACAGACACCTGTTTAACTCTCAAACACATACTACTAGGGCAAATCCCTGAAGATTCCCACTTGTGCCACATTGGGTTATCTGTTCATGGCCAAACCTCCCCGCTCCTGTGACAGTCCACAGAGATGCTGCCCGAAGGCCACCTCCAAGTGCATCTCTCTGAAGCTAATATCCACAGCTCAGCACAAAATTTAGGCCAAGGCGTAGAGATGAAACAGTTTTACCGGCAGTGATGAATTGATCTCCTCCTCTCAGTAGGTAGGAGGGAGGCATCTGTTCTCATTCTCTAGAGTCGCTTCATGCTTAAACTTTTGACCCTGGGATCCCACTGCCTTCCATACAGGAATTGGCAGGATAATACACGATGAGGCTTTGAATGCTTTCGAAAGGGGGACACTTATTTCACAGTGGTGGGACCGTGCCCCTCCACTGCTGGACCTCTCGCTTACAAGGTCCCGTGGCAGCCAGCAGACAGACATCCAACGATAAACACTCAGGTGCCAGCAGCATAGAGATGATGCAGAAGTGATCAGTTCAGGTGGTAACTCAGGAGTATTTTTAGATGCATCCTGGACACTGAGCTCTCACTAACCAGTCTGAGTAATAGTTTTCATCACCAATTATTGCTCCATGTGACGTATTCATTTCTTGGGCTTTTGCTTTCTCTCCTATACAAAAATAGAGCAATGTATATGTAAAAGAGGATGGGGAAAAAGTCCCACTTATGAAAATAGGACACTATTGCATCCATTCTTTTTTTCCTGAGGAGACTAAGAGAAAAAAATAGCCTGGCAGATGTTAGTCATTTTGCTTTAATGCACTCAGATATTTTGGTGATAAATGTGGTAGGAGAGCTTGTAAAGAATAGAATAAATGGCTTCAGTGAGATACTGTCAAAACAGTAAAAAGAAGATATGTTTCCTATTAAAATAGAAAGGGAGTAAAAGCAAATGTGTTTTGAATGAGGATGGCTGATATTTGCGATGCTAAAAATAAGTGGAAGCGAAGGGGAACACAGTCCTTACTCCACTGCCAAAAGAAAAATAAATTTTTTTCTGTCTCTAGGTGAAATTACTTCCCTCCCCAATCTCGTCTTTGCTGGTTGGCCAGTTTCGGTTGCACCATGAAGGACATCACTGGCAGAAAGGTTTCCCAGTTCCTGCGGTTCCTATGCCCTCCGCCACTTCCCCAACAGGCAGCGCAGCCCCAGAACTTCCACTGAGATGATGGTTCCCGTTTTGGGGTATTTTGCGCAATCTTCAGGGTTTGTTCTCGGTTTGGTTCCCCCCCCCCAAAAAATTCCTCTTTTCAGAGAGGATCAGGAGGAGGTTTCTTGATACTGCCAACACTAAGCAGAGAGAACAGCCAGTAGTTCCCCCCACAATTGTCTCCTTTCCTCAGTTTGTGTAACCCAGGTGGTCTTGTCATCCCCTCTCCTCTTCCATAAGGGCCTTGCTACCAGCAAAAGTAGTTGAGTTGAAAACTGATGGGAGGCTGCAGACTGCTAGGAGATGAATAGGACAGTATGGAAGTAGGGGAAGGAAACAAATACCCTGAATACTGTAAGAGACCAATGAATTAATTCATTAGGCAGAATTAATGAATGTTTGTGCTCCCATCTCTGTCCATGTATCAAATAGAGGGGAATTAAATGGGGTACAACAGATGCTGTCTGTGCTCCTCTGATCAGGCAATGAAATTTGCCCTCACGTTTACTACCATAAGGAGAAGAATTGTTGCTTTTGCTTTCAAGAGCTGAGAGAAGACAGACTGAGCAAAGAGGGACAAGGCACAGGGCAGGCACTCCATCCCTGCTTAGCTTCCTTGTAGTGTTATTAGAAACCTATTTGTGAGAAATGCATGAAAGTTAGCTGTGCTGTGAAGGATGCACTTCCTGCCCCTTCAGAAGTTCATTTGGGAGGCTGTTAATCAGACTTTTCACTCTCACGAATGGATGAGGAGACTGCTGTGGATTCCCAAATCATGCATGTGAAGAGAGAAATACAGTGACCCAGGCAGCCCCTGCACCCAGCACACTGCCTTCCCTGGAGAAGATCAACCCACTTTCTGTGTGAAAAGCCTACTAAACCACTAAAGCTCATATTATCAATCTTTAAATCTTCTAAAATGCCACGTAGCTTTTAAACATAGCCTATGTTCTACGAAGCCCTAAAGCAACGCCAAGGAAAGCAACCAGAGGAATTTCTCCTTTAGGAAGCAGCCCGCAGGTGTAGCCTGCAGCAGTCAGGATGTCAGGAGATATGAAGCTGTGGTGACACAAAAGGTTTTGTCTAAAGCCAGTGAGGATAAAGCTGTGGATGGTTTCTCTTTCTGAAAAGGAATCTGAAAACCAAAATATTTTGGTTAAAGACAGCAGCATTTCAGTGCAGCAGTAACATTACAACACTTGCTGTTATGCGAGGCTGAGGTGGCTCAAACTCCCATTTTTCTTTGTAGGTCAGGCTCGAAGGGAGAGGCTGGGCATCAGGGGAATTCATTAGCTGGGAAGCACTAGATGCCCTGTAAAATATGTGTAACAGAGGAGAAGAAACATCAACAGGAAGGTGGATTATTTTGTGCCCTGCTTTGGAAGAGCTGGGTGCTGATTCACTTCAGGGTTCAGCATCTTTCATAACAGGACCAAAAGGTACCACATTAACCCAGGGAGGACAGGACAAGACTGCTTCTTTCAGGCAAAGTACTGGGAAAGGAAGAAGCTTATGTCATGTAGCTGACGCGCTGTAGCTTCTCCACAGCCTTGACTGTGTTCACTCATCGGTCCATGCACTTCACTCCTCTTCCTCCCCCTCAGCCACCCAGTGCTAATTGACAAGGCTGTCAGACGCAGAGCTGATTCATTCCACCGAGCCTTTTATGAATATCTGAATCCCTGAGAGGGTCAGAGTGGAAAGTGGTGGTCAGGGTCACAGCTGACACTGGCAGAGAAATCTGCTGGTGAATAATTCTGATCCTCGTGGTTGGGACTTGCTGGCTGGCAGCCTAAAGCCCAAGTGCTGGTGCATCCAACCCAGTTTATAAAACTGTAGGAGGGAGGGCTGATCTGTTGGCTAGATGTTGATGAATTCAGTGAAAAAAAAATAGCCACTAACAATATTTTTCAGCTCTTGCCTTATATAACAGCTAAGGCTGGAAGGTCCTTGTGTTTTATGAAGGAAGCAGCTGAAGTTCCATCTCATAAACTGGTCTTATCACAAATAATACGTGTAACAGATAAAGGAATTAAGGTCTGCCATTAAAGATAGCATTCTTCATCTGTTGAGATATGTTTGATTTTGTAAAGTGCCTGTCTTCCAGCCACTTGATTTAATTAAACAATATTTTACATGGAATAGCAAAATAGGTTTACTTTGAAAGAAGTATTTTAAGGCTCAACACTACCATGAAACACAGCTTTAAGATCATTTACAGCTCATAACAGGTATAACCACACATTTCTATGAATTTAAATGAATTTCAACCCCTTCTCTCAGCGGGCCTTTTCTTCCCACATCATTTGCAGAAATCCCAAGTGACGATTCTTGCACAACCTATTCTCCATAGAGGAAAAGAATGCTTTTGCAAATTATACCTTAAACTTAGAATCATAGAATCACAAAATGGTTTGGGTTGGAAAGGACCTTAAAGATCATCAAGTTCCAACCCCCCTGCCATGGGCAGGGACACCCTCCACTAGCCCAGGTTGCTCAAAGCCTCATCCAGCCTGGCCTTGAACCCCTCCAGGGATGAAGGACATTTATTCCGCTATCAAAACCCACCTGGATGTGGTCCTGGGCAGCCTGCCCGAGCTGACCCTGCTTTGGGCAGGGGGTTGGACTGGGCAGTCTCCAGAGGTCCATTCCCACCTCCGTTATTCCATGATTCTGTTCACACAGTAGTTTTTCCTGCAGCATATTTGCAGATCACCACCCCCAACTGGATGTATGCTCATCCAAATAATTTATTCTGCATACCATTTCCTTACAGCTGCTACAGAGGAATCATTTTAAGTGAGCTAAAGAAACCCCAGCTATTGCATCGGAGGAGGTTGATGCCTGCTTTGTTCTAACACAGACCTCACTACCTCACTGTTCCTCCAGGCAGACTCCCAAGCCTCCATCCCGAGGTTCTGGGGGCAAGGATGCTCTGGCTGGATCAGGTCCAGAGACAGTAACCGGGGGAGACACATCCCAGTGATTGCTGGGCAGGTCTGTCAAGATGAGACAGGCTTCAGGTGAAGCCAGCCCACAGGCTGGGATGAAGAGTGTCCATGGCCATGTCCAGCTGCAATGGAGCCACAGCTACAGGCTCCTCCAGCGCAGCCCAGGCAGGGGCTGGGGGCCCAGGGCTGAGCTGAAATAGAGCCCTTGGGCAGGGACTGTGGGTGGGGATCCCAGGTGAGACTGGTTAGGACCCTCCTTTCCCTTTCTCACATCTGCACGTGCCTTGCAAAGTGATTTGCTCTCTTTTGCTACCAGGGAAAATGGCAAGAGCCACGTCAGGGTCACTCTATCATACACGAGGCGCATGCAGCAGTGTCACCCCATCTTTCACACTGCTGCACAAAATGCTGCGGGCACTTCTCCTGCAGACTTTGGTCTCTCTTTTCTGGTCTTGATCTGCAAGCCTGTGTCTAGACAAATGTCTGTAAACAGGCCTGTGGCACTTTGTCATCAAAGTCCATAAAGTGTCTAGATGACAGGTCCCTACCGCATCACTTCTTTCCTTCGGCGCTCGGTGTGTTTTGATCAGCCCTGAAGAATGGATGGCTCCAAATTGCCCGTTAAGGGCTACAATTCGATTTGTACCTTGCTGTGTTTTTCCTGAGACGAATTCAGCAGCGGGAGGGACGCATCCCTTTATGCTGGCTGTAAGTGCTCCCATGCTTCTCATCCCTTTTTCCAGTTGTTCATTTTGACTGATGACATCATTCCTCTTAGGAATCATAGTCTTTCCATGATTTGATCCAGCCTTTTGCTTTTCCTCTTCCAGGTCACTATACTTCATAAACAGGGGAGAGAAGAGTTGTAGCCGTCTGCTGTGACCTGCGGCTTGCTCGGTACTGTACGCAGGCAGCCAGCACCCGTTACTATCACACCATGTTCTTTACAAGGTGTTTTTTCTTCACTTCCTTTTCTGCAGCTTGTCTCCAGCACAAGGCTTTATTGCCATTGCCTCTGTGTGCACACACACATTCTGACAAATCCGGAGTGCAGCCCGGGTAACCTCCATCTGATGCACAAACTGCGGAAGTCCTCGATAACCCACCGCCAGCGGCAGAAGGACAGCATGGACACGCAGTGTTTTATCCCAGCCACCTTCTCTTGGGGACTGCTCTCTGTCAGCCCAAACCAGTGCTCCCAGTCTGGCAGTAACAGCCTGGCTAAAGAAGGCAGCCACACGATCTGTAGAGTTCATCTGATAAATGTGCAGGGAAGTTATTTTTCTCCATGTGACGCTTACAGTTATAAGGTCTTATTTAGCTTTCTTGTTTGCATCGTGGTTTTTCACCAGATTTAGAAAATCACATCCAAAAATGTGTCTAATTCAGTCAGGGTACGTCTCCACTAACATAACCAATCTTACAAAACAATTATTTACTAGGCTCAGCTAATTAACATCAGCTCTCTAAAAACATACCAACGCAGAAGCTATTTAGTCTTTAGACCCTAATCCTGTGATTTTTTTTGGAGTGTGAAAAAGGTTCTCAAATTGTCAAGAAAAGTTCCAATGTCTTTCACACACTATGTACAAAACACAGAGCTCATATTTAAAACAATATGAAAACATTCTATGCTTTAGCCTGACAATAACCAATCCAACATAAAGAATTCAGAAGAAAACAGGGTCAAATAAACAGCAGCTGTTTAGAGCAATGAGTGTCAGCCGTATCTCTGACCACTTTAATAGCAGGCAAGATTCACCTGTGAACTGAGCTAATGTTAAACTGATGTTAAACTCAGTTATAACATTTTCTTTTGCTAATGTACGTGTCAGCAGTGGAAATATTTATTCTCTGAAGACCCCCTTCAGCAGAGCAAAAATCTGTTCTTCCAAACCCATGCTATCCAAATCACCATCAAAGCAGAATTTTTCCTTCCTTTGCTCATGCTCTCTGTGAAGGGCTCATTTCCTGCTGGCATTCGGCCCTTCTCGCCTGCCTCGGACACTGACGCTGGCTTGTGTTTCTGGGCGCTGTCACCACTTAATGCTTCTGGGCAGCGCCGTGACAGTGTCACAAAGCAGCACTTGCATTGAAATATATCTTCAGATAGGCTGAATTCAGAGCTCTGCAAAAGCTAGTGCAATTTTAACCTCGCTAATGCAACAGCGTGGGAGCGGTGTCTTCATCCGGATAGCTCCCAGTGGTTCCGTGAGCAACCTCTTAAAACACCAGGCAGGAGACTGGATGGCAGTCATCATGAGTGATCGGGACAGGGCTCCTAATTCAGCAGCTATTTTCATACCCAACTGATGGGAAAACGAGCAGAAGGGACCCACAGTTATGAGATGAGATGCAAATAAAACATAATTTGGATTTTCAGAGTGCATTTCAAAATCCTGCAGATTGAAAACAAAAAGAAACCCAGCAAACATCTTTCATATCCAACAGAGCTGTAGGAAGAAATCTCCCTGGAACCATCTTTCCTCCTGCTCCAGCCGGAAGGGTGTGCGGGCCGGTGCGTGGTGCAGGAAGGGAGCTCAGGCACTCTCCTGGCCCAGAGCTGAGGAGCCAACCTGTCCCCACTTTGGTCCCCACTTCGTTACCCCCTTCGTTAGGAGCAGCGGCCACGCAGCTCCGCAGCTGGTGTTTTCGTGACCGCGTGCCCACGAGCAGAGGGATGCCAAGCTGTTCTAGCAAAACAGCATCGGGGCTCTGCCGCTCGCTTTCGACACGAGGCAGGCAGAAGACTAAATCATTATTTCACTGCCAGGCTTTTCTGGGCCAGGTCTTTAATCATCATTTCAAGCTTGAAATGAGTCTCTTGAGTGTTTCTTCCCAACACCAGTTCCACCCTGCGCTGTGTCTCCTGCCCACCGATGTCTCCCAGCGCTGCCAGCCTTGATTTGGGAGAATTAACAGTGAGTCTGTTCCTCGGCTTTCCCATCACATCTGCTCTTCCTCCCGAAGCGACACGGCTGACAGGCCGTTGGTTTCAATATTGAAATGAGTTTCTCTGCTGAGAAGCAGCTTTGTGAGTAGCACCAGGAAGTTTTGCGTTTGTTATCTGTCCTTTAATGCTGCGCCCAGCTTTAAAGACATAAATGGATGTTTTCAAAGTGATTTTCAGGGATAGGAAATGAGCTTCATTTGCATTCAAAGCGGACGCATCGAGGTCTTCACACAGAGGCCCAGTGCGTTGCTGGTGGGGAGAAAGGTGAGGCCAGACACTCTAATTACCACTGAAATACACACAGAGGTGTGCGCTGCCATGACCTTTACCGTACACCGGCTCCACACAGCCCACAGACCTTCCTGTCCACGGCTTTTCACCGACATTAAAAGCCCCCCCAGGATCTCCTTTCCCCCATCTCTCTTCATCAGTTGTTTTTCTGTTCGTTCCCTACCAGCAGGACACCCCATTATTTCACAAGCCATCAAGAACCGATTCTCAGATCTCCTAGTGAGAGTTTCTCAGTGCCTTTCCCTGCTTTGCTGATGACGGCTTTTGCATAAGAAGCTCCTGATGGGTAGTAATTAATTAGAATCTCACACAGACCATTCACTTTTCTTTTGTTTAGGGTAATTAGTGAACAGAATGACACCTGCCAAAACGAAGCAGTTTTCCATTCGCGAGGGCGGTGCGTACTTCCAGTTTGGCTCTTCTTGAAAAGAAATTATTTTTGCGGGTCCTTTTGGTCTTCCTGGGGCTGCGTGCCAGGAGCGCAGCTCCATTGTCAGAGCCACAATGCTGCCACCGAGCCTTTGTGAGCGGCCGCATCTGGCCACGGAGTCAAGTGCTGCACTCTCGGTGCTTTATTGTTGCACACCGGAAAAATCCATAGCACACCAGGGCCGATGAATTTCATTCACACCTTCACAAAATTCATTCCCGTTGCTTTCCCAGCAGCAGGAAGACTGGAGGAATGGGATCCTAGGATCCTTCCTCTTACAGAAGTTCACAACGGAAATTTTTAATTACTTTTTCTGCGCTAGGGAATGGATAAACCGGATAACTATTTGGAAGCATGTATTGCTCACTTCTGTATTTTGAAATCCCCTCCCTCAGCCCACTGGCAGGGCTCTGAACACAGCTCAGGGTGCCAGGGGACATCCCTGCCCCAGGAGCACGTGGGGCTCACGGTCAGCCCAGTGCCCACCAGCACTGAACTGGTGCTTGCACTGGGGGTGATATTGTATAGAATATTGTTACTCCAAATATTCAAGTAACTGTAAGAACACACTCCAGAAGTGCATCACACTGCAGTATTTATTACAGACAACCTTAGAAATCTCCAAAAATCAGTACTCCTCCCTCCAGCACACATATTGTTTTGGGGTTTGGCTGTTTGGGGTTTTTTTTACAGAGAGTCACCTAAAAGGAGTGTGTCCTGTCTCCTGCCTCCCCGTTGATCCACTGGTACCCAGTTCAGAGCAGGTTCCTGGGTGCTGGTCCGGGTGAACACCACAGCGGGTGATGCAGAGGAGGGAGGTGTGGCTTTCAGTCCTTTCCCATGGAGGTGTCCAGGAGACTGTGGCTGTAAAATAAACACCTAAAGAGGTAATTTTACCTTTTCTGTATTTATTTAAATGCAACCCCCCCCACCCACCAGCCCACAACAAGCTCACTGGGTACTTCTTAGGAAAAAACAACTTTCAGTGTCTCCATGGCTTGCCTCCATCAGTCACTCCTCCCTCTCTGGGAGCTGCTCAGCACCGTACCTCTGTCAGCTTGCTCAGAATACCCCAGACACCTTGCAGTGTCTCAGCACAGGGGAATATTTCACTCAAAGCAGGGAGGGAAATGCCAAAAACCAGAGCAGGTTATGTGTGCTGTGCCAGGCGCAGGAATGAAGGAGGGATTTGGGCAGGGACAAGGGTATGAAATCTGCTCCCTGCATCGGTTAGTCCTGTGCCAGCAAGAAATGAGCCAGATCGCAGAGTCACAGAATGTGGAAAAGCCCCTTAAGAGCATCCATCCGAGCAAAAATGAGGACACCTGCCCCGGTTCCTCCGAGCCGGGCCCCGCGTCCGGCCACACAGCATGGGACACAGCAGGACGACAGTATGTCACGTTTGGAGAGCCAGCCGACAGGAATGTTGTGTTACACAGCAACGCTGCTCTCTTCCAGGTGCAGTTCCTGTAACCTGCAAAGTGAAACTCCAAAGATTTTCCCAATTTAAAAAAAGCTCGTCAGTGATCGAGCTCCTCATTAGGAAATCCCGGGGGGGCAGGACGGGCTCTCACACCGCTGCCCGCACGCTGGGCAGAGGCTGGTGACGACAGGCAAACACCTATTTGACAGTGACATCAACAATCAACATTTTATTCAAAAAAATAATGACAAAATTATCCTGACACTGTCAGAAAGTGTTTCAAGTTACAGTCTCATCAGCAGCAAATAATTACTGTAAATGCTCCAGAAGTGAAAGCTACAGATAGAAAAGAAATTAGTTCCCAGTTTAGTCAAAACCCAAACCCCACTTTACTGCCGACTTTCAAGCCCAAGGCTGATTGCACAGATCGATGGCTCAAAGACAGACGAACCCTCTCCACATGTACGAAATAGGAAAAACAAGCTTCTTGCTGCTTCGAACATCAATTGCAGTTTAAAAAAAGAAAAAAAAGGGCGTTTAACTGTAGCTGGAAGTGATGTGTAAAAGGAATAATGACACATTTGATTAATTTTCCTAGATAAATGAGCTCTGCTTCTGAAAGCTCTTCAAAATTAATTTGCAAGAGCTTAATGTTAGGGCCTGATACATACTGCAGAAGCTGCACATGGTTCCTCCTAATTGCTGGTGCAGTTGAAATTGAAAAGGCCTTTCCTGGTGGGGATGGAGCCCTGGCAAACAACAAAAAAAATCTCTGCAAAATACCAAACAGCGGATTATTTGTAGCAAAGGCCTAGGTGTATTTATTGGGAAGCATTAACAGGTTCACTACTGGAAGCAAACAGAAACTGTGCTGGGCTACTCCCGCAGCCAAGCCCCGGGTTTCTGGTGGGACCATGCCCTCAGGATGCTCCAAAACCCATTTCTGCATTTCTCACCCCTCACCGTGCCCCAGGGCAGGCGAGTCCCTTCAGCTCACCCTGCCCAGGAGCGGCCCTGGCTGGAGGGGACTGTGTCAGACAGGGATGAAGATGCAGGTCATCAGCTGAAACCCTCTTTGCCCAGCAGATCACAGCTGAGCAGGAGCCCCTGTTCTGGGGACGACAGTCCAGCTGTCAGCAAAAACCTTCCTTGGGAAATTAATCCAGAAATTCCCTTTCCTTCGCAGTTTTCCACCGCTGATAACTTACATTCTAAACACGTAACAGCATATTTCAGTTTCACCAGCTTTTGTAAGAAATGTGCCTGAAAAGGGGTTGCAGGTACAATTTCTGCACAGCATTTAGAGTTCCCGTGTACTTACGGTATCTGCTCTTAAAAATGAACACTCAGACTCGCTACAGGCACGAGCAAAGCTCCGTTGCTGTGGGTGGAGTTTCTCCCATAGGTGGAAGGGGAATTGAGCAACCAAAACCCAGCCCTGGCGTGAAGCCCAGCTGCTGGGCACAGGCTGCTGGCCAGGGGGAGCCCACCCAGGGAAAAAATAATGGTGAGAAAAGAATGTGGTAACTGACCCCAGTGGCAATTTCCGCTCCCAAAAGCAGACGCTGCCAGCAGGAGTGGCCAGAGCCAGACCCATCACCGGTGACCAGGGCAGGGGCAGGCAGCAGCCCATGCTGGGTTCAGGATGTGCAGATTCTGGCTTTATACCAGAGTGAGGATTGGTGAACAGTGGGACCGAACATCCGTTTGATACGGAGGAAAACGCCACACTGAGCTGGGTTTAGGAAGTATTTATTGAATAAACTCGTACAGCTGTGTCCTGCCCTTCCCCACGGGTCGGGACCTGGGTCTACCTGCGCTGGTAGAAACCTGGGGATTGGAGACATGGTGTGGAGGTTGCTTGGGAAAAGGCACACGGACATTAAGGGATTACATTCCTTGGTCCTACAGCAGTTATACTTAAAATCTTTTCTTTTTGCTGCAGCAGAAGAGATCAGCTAATATTTGCAGCATTTCTTACATTCACACAGGGATTTTTGTGAATACCCGATGGTTTTGTTTTTCTAAGGAGCACTGCATGCTCCAGCCCTTAGGAAAAGCCCAGGACTGTGATGGCAGGAAGGCACTCCAGGCCAGGCTGGACTCCCAAAGGCAGCGATACCCGGGTAGCTACCAACCCATCGAGGGAAGATGTTCTGTGCTTCTTTTTTAACACAGCAACCCCCAAGCTCAGTGGCAGGCATCCCGGCAAGCCCAGGCTGCAAACGCTCTCCTGCCATCAGCTCTGAGGCACGTCTGAGTCCTGGGAACATGGGACAGCAGATTAACTCCTGCCGTGTCCCATGTTCCCAGGAAAGCCTTCCCAGGCTCACCCAGCTCATCTTTCCCCTGCTTAATGGTACTCCAGTCCCTACAGACTGACTTTGTGTGGTAAAATCAATGTGGGCTTTTCATTTCTTGAAAAAATATGATCTTCAAATGCAATTAAATAATTTTTACAGACACAGTTATTAAAGAAACTCAAACCTCATGCTGAACCATGCGTTTATTATTCCAGTCCCCAGAGAACGGTGCTGCCCTTTCCGCTTCCCAAAAGATGCTGCAGGCACTGGGTGTGCTGCGGGGCGCTGGGGGGGGGGGGTCTCTCCTCCCAACAGGAGGGGACACGGTTGTTTCACGGCCACAGTCACCAAACCACATTTCCATCGTCACATCACCTCTGTGTCCCAGGTTAACCGGAG